>OX155964.1:22146328-22202757 GCA_944548615.1 Micropterix aruncella | reverse complement strand
AACAACTAGAACTACAATCTGAAGTCTGTACGTAAAAATCTGAAAAACACCAATTTAAAAACTTTGCAGCAGGGATGTTGAAAATTTCGATGTTTATGAATACTTCATAATCAGGAATAATAATAATTATTATAATAATTCCTTTATTGCGAATTGTAAGTAGTACAGAATCGACAGGTATTATTTTATATGCTATACAATTTACCTATAAAAAGTAAAATATATACTATAATTAAATACGTATATTTGTATTTCACAAGTTGTAAGAAAGTATTAGGGTTTAGACTTATTATCTAGAAATTTTTATAATAAATTTTCATTACTATTTATATGGTAAAATATCATTTTTAATTAAATCAACATGTCATCGTTTAGCTATTAAATTATCTATGGTTTGTCAAATTTAGAAATAGAATTAAATATAAATAGGTTTAAAAAGGTCTGATAATGTTATAATATTTATTTTCATTATCAGTTAAAAAGTCATTCACACTGAATTAACATTTATTTTTGATCAAGTGCTTTAAATTAATGTCTGTTTGAATCCTGGTTGTTGCATTGATTTGATGTTGTGTGGAATAGAGTTAAAATAGTTAACACAACTGAACTGAGGTCCTTTTTTACACATTTCTATCCTCACTGAAGGGCAGTTTATCTGGTTTCTATTCCTAGTAGACTTGAATGTACCCCTTTTCGTAAGGAGTAGATATCCGGATTATTTTTAATAAAGTCACAAAATTCCTGTATATACAAAGAGGTCACAGTCAACATAGACACGCTGGTGAAGAGAGGCCTGCAGGAAACGTCTGGCTCACATCTATGTCGAATACAGGACTTCTGTATTTTGAACATTCGCTGGACTTCTGTTGAGTTGCCCCACATTATAATGCCGTATTTTAGATGCGCATATACAGGCATAATATGTTGTTAGGTAAGTCTCCACAGATGATAGATATGAATAGATACAGGGTGAGGCACGAATAATGCGACCGTTTCTTTTTTTAATAAAATTCAAAAAACACTTTTTTTATTTCTTTGTCGAAAATATATATTTTAGACTTTGTGGCGTCTCTTTAGTCAACTGTGGAAAATATTGTCACCGTAAATGGCTGCCTTTTTCTTTTTCTTTGTTTGCAAAGTCGACTCTTTTTTTAGCATTTTCTTTTCAAGTGTTTTGTTCGATCATCTTTTTTTTTTCAAGTGTTTTGTTCGATATTTTACATATTTTACGTCGAATACTGACTTTTAGTTAACGGAGGTTCTATGGGTTGTTTTTATATACTACCGATTTCAAATAACCCTACAAATAAAAGTCTAGCGCCGTTAGGTCGTGCGAGCGCGGAGGCCAGTCAAATCTTCATTTTTCGAGTTAAGTCAAACGGCGAACAATAGCTTTAATAATCGATGGAAAACCGGCAAATGTGGTGGAGCGCCATCCTACTGGAACCAATAGTGTTGCATGCCATTTCTACGTATCTGTGGCGTCACATATTTACGCATTATTGCAACATACCGCTATTATCGACGGTTTCGGTGGCCTCTACGTCGTTCTGTATATTGTGCACTAACGCCGCACCAAACAGTCACTTTTTGTTGATATTATGGTTGCTCCTGTATCTCTTGTGGGGTTGAAGTTTCCATAAATGTGGCAATTTCGCAGTGCTTTTATTGGGCGCCTTTCGAACAAAATTTACTCAACAGTATTCACGTTGAGTCTCCAGAATTTATTATTTTTATATAAAACTCAAAAAATTGAGCGCGTTAAATTGACGTGTACTGCTTCATAGCGAGGTGTCACATAGACTGAAGTTTTATTTAAACATCAGATGAAGAATATCTGACAACCAGTGAAAAAGTTATGGTGTTTCACGATGGTCGCATTATTCGTGCCTCACTTTGTAGATAACAAATCAATATAATCTACTTTGAAACATAATATATTGGGTCATTACCTATGTAATTGCTGTTTTTCACATTGGCCATTTTGAACTTGGATAACTTGGGTTTGTGTTTAATTCAAGGCCATCTTACCATTTTTTAAGAATCAGCTGTTTGTTTGTCGTTCCGTCGTTTGTTTTTGCTCAATTATTTTCCTTTGTGCAACCATGGTATAGCTGAAAATTTACATTATTTTCAAATATGAGATCCTGTACCGGTGTTTTCTATTACATCTTCTTTCATTCTGGCTTTACAGTTACCGTAAATACGTACTGGTAAAAACTGCAAACAATGATGGAGAAGCTCGTGATTAAATAACCGATCCTGATCAATCGCTCATCGCCACTGCTTCTGTATGACAGCGTATAACTACAGATTTCACTACAAATAGTCACAAAGTTGCAGGAGTTGTGGCTGAAGGCGGCTCTTGATCACCAACTGCACATACAAGACCTTGTTCCAATAGAGTTTTCTCAGAGATTAGATAACTTTTTACAAGGGTACATTCAACTTTGAAGAGTCGGTGAAAAACGCCTCCAAAGCATTCATTAGTTCCTGTCCACAAGAGTCTTACAGCAGAAGAATTAAGCAACTCCCATTAAAATGAGAAATCTGCATAAGTAGTAGAGGTCAACATTTCTATTAATTAAATAATTATTTTTCATACAAAGTTTTTGGCCTTACATTTCCTTTATAGAATAGCAATTTCATATGTAAGGGCCCAATATTATAAAAAAAAACAACTAACGGTAAGATTAAAACATGCGTGTGTTTATTACTACGTTTAATTTTAAATAATATACATTTACACAATACAATTAATTATTACACTACAGTGTTCAGCTAAATGTTGTATATAAAAAGGTAATCAAAAATTGAGCTGCTTATGAAGGTATGCTAAATTGAGGTCGCTACTAAAGGTCTTATGAGTCACCTGTATATGTACAATAATGCTAAGTACTGGCCGCGTCAAAGAGTTCGGTCCATCGCCCACATGCTCAGATCAAATTTTATTTATTGAATACAAATACAATGAATTCAATATTAGTTAGCAATCCATTCAAACTATGTGTCTGCTTCCTCGTGCAGAGTTTTTAATAAGCGTGTATTATATATGTGGACGCATTTAAGCTAGTGTCCTAGGCACCGTACTGTTTCCAGGCGAAAGTGCCGCATCTTTAAGGTGCTTAGCTAAAACACCCTAAGCTCTCTTGTCCACACACGTTTTTTTCGGCGTGAAAATCCACGTTTAATTTGCCGCGCCGTCCCTTTTTTCCGCCGTGTCGTGGACAAGCTTCCATAGTGATCCATACCCCACTGACGACACGGCGAATTGGCAGTGGATTTTCACAGCGAAAAAACGTGCGTGGACAAAAGGGCTAAGAGCCTAACTTTGATTCACTATGGTCTTTACGCTGTAGATGCGACAAACAAGCCTAGAACAATTTAATTATTTTCGCAACTTTAACAAGTTTCTATTCCCGCAACTGACATCTGAGGCTATATTAATACAGATAAGCCACATTTATTTCGAAGCTATGGATAATGGCATACGTAGTCCATCTAAATTGCTATATGTCACTTCTTAGGCGTATAAATTTAAAGTAATTATTAAAAAAAAATAAGAATGTTTCTGTAGCTTAATAGATCATAAAAATATAATAATTACATTAAAATGTTTTGTCAACAATCTGAAGTCTGTCGCTGTACATTATAATCTAAAGTACAACCATCATCTTACCAATAGGCATGTTGAAGATGTTTATGTTAGCTTATCAAAAGATACTTCCTAATATGAGTTGAATCGTGGGAATCAAGATATCAGGAAGAGATAAATAAAAAACATTTTAAATATAATATATTTAAATTTAGATGTACACAATAATGCATGTTTCGATAATAAACATTTACACAATACAATTAATTACTATACTGCTTTCCTTAGCTAAAGGCAGAATCTACAAAAGAACTTAAAAATTAAGACGCATATGGAGAAACGCTAAATTGAGGTCGCTCAGTTAAGCCTTATAAATTATGTTGTATGTACAAAAGCCTTATAAATTATGTTGTATGCAGTATATAAAAAAAGACTAAGTACTGTTACAAAAGGACTAAGTATAAAATGCCGTAACTGCCTAGCTTAAAGTGTAGATGCGACAATCTAACACAGAAAACATTCACTATTTTCGCAATGTTAACAAATATCTATTGCCGCAACTGACATATGCGGCTATAGCGATACAGATACGTCCCTTTTATTTAAAAGGAATGGATAATTAGATACATAGAGTAAGTAAATTGCTGTATATCAATTTCTAGACGTATAAAAATAGAATAATAATAAATAGAAATGAAGTATGTTTCTAAAGCTTAATAGATTACCAAGACCGAAATATGATTTTCAGTAGATATATCACTTTAGCTAAAGGCGGCAGTATGTAGTACATACAACGTGCTAGCGTTGTATGTATACTGCTAGCCACAATTTTCACAAAACAAAAACAAATCTTGCTACGGTTTTAAATTAGGAACATTTAATTATCTTAGAATACTGATACGGTAATGATAATCAAAAATAAATTAATTCAAGTAATCTGCAATTTAAAATTAATTCTGAAATCAACGGATTTAAATTTCATTTATGGAGTTTCTCCAACATTCCAAAATCTGTAGCTTCCTTAATAAACTTTCATAGATTGTAAAATGGAATTTTGCTGTCGATGGAAAGAGTATGCTCCGAAATATCAGACTAAGTTAGTTTTTATTAAATAAAAAACAGCGATCGGAAATAATATTTGATAAAATAATTGTGGAAAAATTAATTTAAATAAATATAGTTTCATAATCTCATGTTTTTAAATTTCATTGATGAAATATCTACTTAAATAGATAATAAGTAATAAATAACTTAGATAAATAATAACTGTAGAAAACTAGTCAATACTTCATGTATCGTTAAAGACTTATAACTAAGCCTACATACGTTTACTAGATACTGCAGTAATTTGTCTACTTTCATGGGACTTTAAATATCTGAAAAATTGTAGGGCATGTTTTAAATTATTTTATCTATCTATATCCTTGATCTTTGTAGAGTAAAAAAAAAAATCCACAAAGTCTTGTTGGTATTAATTTATTACAAAATCATCCTATCTATATTTCCCTAAACTTATATGAATGCTGGCTTTGGTTTTCCATTAATAAGTACTTGAATCTCATCGAATGTTTTGCCCTTCGTTTCCGGTATGACAAAGATCGTGAATAAGATTCCTCCAAAAAGTAAGACGCTGAAGCACCAAAATGGAAAGTATATACTGATAGCTTCGGATGTTCTTTGGAAGAATATAATAGTGACGATGGAAAGAAGTCCGCTGGCGACGTTGCCAAAGACGAAAGCGGGAACTTTTATGTTTGTTGCGAAAATTTCCCCGTCGATGGCGGGAATGATGGGGGCCAGGCCGAAGCTGAAGGATATAATGAAGAATAACATGCCCAAGATCGGAAGCCAGAATATGGTGCTGGTGATGCTTTCGTCGACTTGGAGCGCATCCTGGAGAAAGAAGAAGATGCCGATGATGAAGAAGCCGACTGCAATGCCGCTGAAACCGAATACGAGGAGAGGCTTTCTTCCGAACCTACCCACGGCAAACGGCACGAATAACACTAGAAAAGAAAACATTCTGTAAAATCCACTAACGAAATGTGAAAGGGTCTGGAACGAAATTCTTACCTAGAAATAGGATAATATGGTTTTAACATAATAAAATTAGTTGCCTTTCTAAACCCTCTGCATAATGGCCCTAGTTCCTCCAAAATACCTTAAAATATGTTTTTCACTAAAATATGATGCTGCTTCATAAATAACGATACAAAAAACTTTTTAAATCACGAATTTTAATTCTATCTATTTTAGGTTGAAATAAATCCAAATACATTATGATAATTTCGAAATATCATAGAAAGCTCACAGGTTGCCTTGAAAACTGAGAAATGTTGAAAGTTGAAAATTAAATATCTCGAAACCAAAGTGATTATAGGGTATATAACTTCGGTACTTAGATGTTAGTCGAAGGTTATGCAAAAAATATACAGACGTGCTGCCTCTCATCATTTCGCTCAATCCTAACATTTTACACGACTGCCTGACAAAAAAGGAGTATACTATGCTCAGGGTTCATCTATGTATGTTTTCCTTTTCTTTATCCCACCATAACTTCTAAACGATTGAACCGATTTAGAAGTGTGTAGAATTGTTAGAATTATTACGCGATGCCGAGTGTCATAGGCTACCTTAACTGTTTAAATCTTATGTGTTTGTCTAAATTTCCAAATGTCAAAAAATAACATAAATATATCGTGTCAAATGAATGGTTTCATTTAATACATTCCGGTAATGTAGATGTATCTATATGGATAAATACATAAACAACAAATATTTCATAAAAAACCGTAATAAAATTAATTATAAATACTCTAGCACACGTTCTGTAACGGCAGTTGTGTATTTTATTCTTTTTAATTTACTTACTTTTGTGAAATGATTCTTAATTAACCATGTCTACCTTAAGATTCCTTAAGAATCTCACGATTCTCCTGGATATGATGTTGATGACCTCATCAGGTGTTAATATCACCTTTCTTTTGTGACATTGTCTTTGAAATGCGATTAGTTCGCATATGCATAGTAATGCTGATGAAAAATCCTATTATTAGCCATAGTTTCACAATTGCTGAAACACAGCAGGTTCTTGTTGATTTTCGATGGGAGGTTTATGATTTTTATAGGTTACCTTTGTAATGGAATTTCATGCCTTTCCATCTACAAAATTAGTCTGATTTCTTTGCAATAGAACACTTTATAATTCTGCAGTATATATCGTCTTATCCCATAATTTAATAAATTTGGCCATTAGGAGGGGGTAATCAACTATATCAAAGCACGAGACAGATCCATGACAAGTCATTCTACTAGAGTCCTCTCTCATTGCTTCGTATGTTGTATGTATGACGTATACTTCGTTATGACAAAGCGGCCTTTCAGAAAGACGAACTTTTCATAATTTTATACTTGATGTAGGACTTCCAAGGTCACTGTACATAATTTAATTGTTATATTAAGGTAAAAATACCTTCCTAGAATATGAATAACTAAATATTGATCGAATTCATATTTAGTTACAATCGACTTTTACCAAAATTTCATAGGCGAGGTAGCCGGTTACCCGGGTGGCAGATCCTGTGAGTTTTTTTTTTTGGGTGGCAACACAAGGGTTAATTGGCGAAAGCATCGTTATACCTTTAATATAAGTAGTGTTGAATACTTACGCACGACTAATAGCGCACATCCAATTGCGACATTGATATACCCGCTAACTTGAAACGATAGACCAGCAGCTATGAGTATAGTTGGCACGTACGCGCCAATCACACCAATTCCCGATGAGCTCTCAAAGATCTTAAGTACTGAAAAATAATAACATCATTAGAAAATGTCATATTTCTGAGTTCCTTAGAAATCCATTCTTGATCCTTATAGTACATATTTATTATTCTTCTTAATCTGGGTTTATCTGGGTTTCTATGGCCCATCATATTAAATCAGGGTTTATATGCCCCATCGTATTAAAGTTCATCATATTTTTACATAACCGAGATTTAAATATAAATGATGTTCAAAATAAATCATTTGCTTGGCTTACCGATAATCAAATTTAGTATTTTTTTTAAATAGTTCTCTTCAAAGTACAAATATTCTACAGATTCGGTTGACCTACTCATTGAGAGTGACTATAATATTATGGCGGTAAGGTCACAGTATGACCATCGACAAAGTCTGTGTTGGCAAAAATCACATAAGAGAATATTGTATAGTGGATTTAATAAAACATTTAAAGCGTTACGAAATAGTATATGTTTGTATCACAGAAAATTATAATTAAAGGTACGGAATTTTGGTTTTTACGAAATAGATGCGAATTTATGCAAAATTTCTAGAAATTTGAAAAAAATCAAAAATAAGCACCTAAAAAAATTTTACTAAAATTTCTCTGCAGATGAGAATAAATATAACAAATGAACAATACTTTAATATTGGTCACTTTTTTTTTCCATCTGTGCCTGAAGTCACCACCTTAAAACAAAATACTTTACTCGAAAACCTCAAAAAATTTTACTTTCTCAAAATGAGCTGATTGATGGGTATAAACATTTTCAACGCCCAATGCTTCTAACAGTAAATAGGAATGAAGACGCCAATGTTAAAAACATATTATGAGGTAGCAACTGCTTTTCAACCTATGCTGAAGCAGCGTTACAGAGTTAGTTACTTTTACGTTGTTAGTTGAAAAGCGTAGAAGCAGAACGTTTTTTATTAAATATACCTATGTAATGTCGCCGTTATGGACAGTATAGTAAATGGCCAAATATTGGAAGTACAATATCTAATTAATATTAAATATAAATTTAAGGTCTCTTAAAAAGTTGTTTTTTATGCAGTATATGCGAATTTCAGCGAAATTTCGATATTTTCAATTTTCTGTTAGCAAAATTTCTGTTTTTTTTTTTAAATCGTATCTCTAATTATAATGCATGCTATTCTTTCAAAATATCGTATGGCATCGTAAGATGAAGAATTTTACCAATATAGCAACAGGTTTTAAGAGTATATCTGTAGGGCAGGTATTTCGTGATAGATAGATAAAATCATATTTTTTAAAGTTTAATCTAAAATTAAAAGACTTAAATACGATGTTATACTCACTCGTGAATATGATAATACTCTTGCGGTATTGTACCTTTGTGAACAGCTCTTTAAATGTGGATTTGTTCAACATATCATGGTCCACTAAAGTTTTCATGTTCTGTGATTCTTCTTTAATTTCCTGAAATAGCACAAAAAAGTACTTAGGTGGAGGTGGTCCATTTCCATGCAATTTTTTTTCATAATCATTTGTAATAGCTACATATACTAAGTGCAATGAGAAATAGTTCAGATTAATTAGAATATTATTGACTAAAAGGTATGGTAAAAACTTACATCTTCACTAAAGGTTGGTCTTAATTTCTTCAGCTCCTTCTCGGCTTCTTTTGGTCTTTGCACCATGTGAAGCCAATAAGGCGATTCGGGCAGAACTAGGAAGCCAATTAAATGGAAGCACACGGTGACTGCCAAATATATGTATATCGCTATATAGTAATCAATGAAGGTACCAGCGGCGAAGCCTATGATTCCACCCATTATGTTCAACAGACCCAGGAGTCCAGTCAAGGGGCCGCGCTTGTTTTTGTCGCACATCTCCGAAACGAGAACAACTGCAACCTGAAAAAGAATTACTTAATGACATTAAAATCGTATACTACATGCTTTCTTTTGGATATTTTATATTTACGTTGTTAAATGTATATAAAACTATTTCTATAAAATTATTTTATATAAAGCCTAGTAGGTACTTGGGCTTGCTGCTCTCGTAGGCAGCCCTCAACCAACTGTTATATTTGGCGAAATGTGCAGGTTTTTTTATGAATGTGTTTTGAACCCAATTTGACAAATGTGTCCAAATTTGTCAGGCACGACGGTGCAATATTATGGCGGTGAAATCGTGGCGGTTTGTCAGAGTACACAATCGATTGGCTTACGCAGACCGTCCAGGAGCACCAGAAGATTGACTCCTAGGGGAAACTAGCCCCAAGGCCAGAGTCCTAGCCGGGCTCGCACTTAATGCGTGGAGGCCGCCGGATGGGTGTTGACCCGTGAGTGTGACCAACCCTGAAACAAATGGTTTTTCGTGGCCAACTCAGCAAGGGCCCATTAGCTCCCTAAACCGTCAGATGGCAACCGGCCGTAAACACCATAGCCACTTTTATCCCTTGTCAATGAAATTACACAATATAAAAATGAGCACAAATACTATGGCGTCCCCCGTAAGCGACGGTCAAACAACAAGCACATCATTGCATTTAGCAACCTGGAACGTAGGTTCCATGACAGGCAGAAGTGCGGAACTTAGCGACGTCCCAAAAAGGAGGAAGGAGGATGCATGCTGTATGCAAGAGACTAAGTGGAAGAGTGCAATACTCGACGCTGACGAAGCACAAGGTCGTGCTCAGTGGAGCAGAAGGACAAAGAAGGCCGACCCCAAGTTAATGGGGCAGAGTCTATGAAAAAGAAGAATAATTGCAGTGTCAGTCAGAATAATTTTGAAATTGTAAATAAGCAATGAAGGAGCTTTACGATCTAATTTTCCTACTGCAGATATGTTAAAATGAAAACCTAAATATCTTGGCAGTCAATTTGGAATTATACAATATAATCATAAAGTCGTTTATTTTTCGACAATAAAAGTTTACTGCATTTTATTATAATTACATGTATAGGCAAGAGATAGTATTTTATTACTTACACTAGTGCTACCAGCTCCTAGCCCAGATATAAATCTTCCCACATAAAGAGCGTAAGCACTTTTTGACAATGCGATGGTTATCTGTAAAAATTATAGGAAAAATCAGTATTGTGTGTCTTTGCAGTGACTTAAAAACATAAAGAATTGTATGGCTTGATTTCATTAAAAATCATATGTTTTGAATATGAAAACGTTTAAATTTTATGTAAAAATAAATTTACAATTTAAAACCACAAAAAAACACACTTTTATAGATACTGCAGTAAAAAGCAAAAATAATTAAGCACTCTGCTCCTATTGTTTACTTTGAAGGTGATTTAAAGTAGGCTATGTTTGTATTTAGCTATATTATTTGAGTGCCAAAGTATAGGGTGCTTTTTCATTAATAATTATTTATGTTTCATAATGTGTATTTCTTTAAAGTTTACAATGATGTGCTTACATTATCTAAAAATAAATTATAATACTTTTTAAATAATTATTAAATGATAGTGTACAAGGCGATGGGTGTCGTTATGTCCTCCTCAAAGAACTATTATACCACGAATAAATAGTTCGATACACAATGTTGTTTTTTAATTCGATGCTAAATGTTTTTTCTGCCAAAAAATACTATCAAAAACTGTCACTACAACTATCAAAAAAATACTAAAGCTGTATCTCACGGAAAGCAGGCGATCACTTTGTCGAAGGAATTCAAGGTAAAGGTTCAATCGGCGATACCCTCGGAAGTGTTATCGGTGCAGTTGGAATTGGAATTAAGACACACGTCGAACATGCGGCAGGCGGTGTTCTCTATCCATCGTTGTCAAATGACATGGGATTAACTACTAAACATAAATCCAACGAAGCCGAAGCCTCGCCCTCTGCGTCGATTTCTAAAAGACGAAAGACTGCAGTGTCGCCTGCGAAAAATCCCGATAGCTCCGGTATCGCAGCGGACGATTTACAATCGAGCATGCAATTGACCGGAACGGGAGCCGAGCAGGCCAGCGGTGGAGCGTCTTCGGACGGCCAAGAATGCTTCTCATTAAAAAAAAAACAAAAAACATTTCTTTAAGTACATAATATTACATAATGGTTTACTGTTTAGGGCGCTTATATTATGAGCTTATTTTATACGCTTATGTTCGCCCCAGTAAACTAAGAATTATGGTAGGGAGGAAAAAAATCGTTGACATTTATTTCTAGAAAATACCCCTCAAGACAGTAACGTCCCGAATCGGGTACGATGTATTGTAGTCAATATGTAGTAACGTCCCAAAACGGGTACGAGCGCGGCGCAACAAACCGCGCTCTCAACGAACTGAATTTACACCAAAATCACAGTGCAACCACCCTCTATTAGATATGTGTGAGAAAGACATAAATTCTGTATTGTACGATTATTCAGTCGTGCTTCTCGCAGTCTAGAACCCCTAATATAATTGTTTGTATTCTGGGGGCACTTAGTCGAGTGCTGCCATTCCTCGGATCTGTGCTTCTCTTCGGATATTATGTAGCTTCTCTTCGGATATATGTATGAAAATAAATAAAACGAACTAATAGATTTGGTAACGCGTGCAATAACGTACACAAATGTGTTTACAATTTCTAGATAGGGTTATAAATAGGATATAAAGGAATTTACCGCGTGAAATTTGTAGCATTCGACGTTTCGGTGATGTTGCAGCCGCCGTTGTCCAGGGTAGACTGAAAGAGCTGTCAATCCGTTGTTTTGCGGGTAGGCCGCATACCGCTGCCGCCACTGCGTAGGTTATAACGGTGGTGACGGGGGCGGGCTCGGAGCGCGCGAATTTCGAAAATCCGTCTTGCACACAACATTCTCTGTATCCTGTTTGTCCAACGTAGGCTTAACCGCAACTGCATTCGACTTTATACACACCCGGGGTTTGCAGTGGTATTACATCTTTTCAATACCTCAAAAATCGAGCTATATTTTGGGTCTGCTTGAAGATCGTTTTTATAGCGAATCTGTTTAGCATCTTACTTATTCGATCTGTCACGTCCTTGAAGTATGGTAAGAATGCTCTTAATCTGCTCGGTTTCTGAGTTTCGTCGGTATTAGATCGTGTGTGTGTCTGTTGATATTTTCCGTATCAATTTCTCCTAAGGACATGATTGACATGCTCCATCTCCTATGGAAAATGCTCAGCGTCGCATAGATCGCGGCGTGCTCGATTCACGAGAACGTTTGCACTAAATGTAGATGGTAGGGATAATGGTGTGAGCTTGCATGCAATTATCTGTCCGTATGTGTGGGCTTCCGATATACCGTATGTCCAAAATTATTGTCACTTCTCCTCGTCACTTTAACATCCAAAAATGGTAGGGAGCCGTCCTTCTCTACTTCATAAATAAATCTGATTTTTGAATGTATGGGGTTTAGATGACCCAGGAATTCTTTCACAATTTGTATGTTGCCCTTCAGGATGCAGAAGGTATCGTCCACGTAGCGAAGCCAGAGAATGGGCTTAATTTTGGAGGTTTTTATGGCTAATTCAATAATCTGTGATTGAACTGTGTTTATTTTAACTGATTTTATTATTATTATCTCGTGCTTTATGCTTTCTGAAATGGCCTTGACTCGTGCCGGCGCTACTCGTCAGCTAGAGAATAAACTGCAACTGACCTTAAAAGAACTACAGTCGAGCAAGACTTTAAACGAACAGCTGATACAAGAGCGAAAGGGCGCGGAGAAGGAAATTTTGGAGTTATTAGATAACACAAAAATCTTAAAAAGGGGATGGCTGAAATGCACGTTCAGTTCAGAGACATGACAGACCAAAGAGACCAGCTTCAGCGAGTAGTGGGGGACCTTGATCGCGACTGCGCCGAGTATGACTCTGCACTTCGGCGTATTACAATATTGGAGACAGAGCTACAAGACGCACACGCACATACATATATCACAGCTTCAAAGTATGAAAAATGACGCCGAGACATCACGGGTTCATTCACTATTTGACGAATTGGTAGGAACGGCAGGTGTAACTGCCGGTACCTCAAAGACTCATTTAAGTTGTAGCAAAAAGAAATTAAAAAAATATGTAAAATAAATAGATTTATAAGAAAGACTGAGAAAATTGTTAGGAAAAATAGAATTTATAAAGAAAATAGGGTGTTAAGAAAGGAAAGAATTCACTTACAAAACGATCACTACACATTGTACTAAACAGTTAGAGAAAGTAAGGAAAACTTATGAGTGTGACATACAGCAGCTCCGGTCCCAAATTGCTCACTTACATAAATTCCTATTAGATATAACTAACAGCTACACACTCGCTCAAAATGAGATATATGACCAGACGGCAGCCATGGATGAGTTATTGGAGCCTTGCAAAAATAATACTGAATCACTGAACAATGTCCAGCTACAGCATGGCTGTAAGCATGCTCCAGTGAGTCATTCATCATCGCCTCTTTGGGGGGCAGGGCAGGCTGCGTTGAAACCGGATCAACAGTGTATCCTTACTACTGCTACTACCACTACTACTACTATCAGTAATTGTAAACTGAATATAATAATGTATAGTGATGAAATTGGCCAAAATATGGGTGTTCAAGTTTGTCGTTTTAGTAACCATGTATTCATAAATAATTGTATGCCTGGCGCGACCTTCTCGGTCATTTTAAATAAAATTTTAAACACAAAATTCATGAACAAAACTATTTTAATTATATTTGTCGGAAGGAGAGGAAAAGTAGACAAAAAGTTACTGAATAATTATTTTTCACGTTTAAACAGATTACTTAACATTGAAAAAGTAATTTTCTTTACTTTTCCTTTCAGTCAAAGCCATAGTGATGGCGAAAACAATATTAGATATAATTTAAATTCTACGTTTCACACACTAACATATCGTCATGAACATAAATTAGTCATGTTTGATACTAATGTTTTCATTAGCAAAAACTTTATTCTGACCAAAAATAATATGTATTATTTACAATCATTTTACACCAGACACTTAGCAGAATTGCTGTGTTATTCTATTTTTAATTCCATTAATACGTTGACATTTAATTTAAACTAAATTATAAGATAATAGAGCAATACTCTGACCACCATTTGACATATGGCAATAATATTAACAAATTATGTAGTGATACAAATAAAATAAGTAAATTATGTGAAGATATCAAAAATTGTATAAAACCTTGTTAGCAAACAAACGACAGTAGTAATTTATCTTATAAAAATTGTATTAGCTTGGTACATAAAAATATTCAAGGAATGAGAAGTAAAGATTTGGAATTGGAGCTTTTCCTAGACTGTGACAAAATTGATGTAATGTGTTTAACAGAACTTTGGCTTCAATATCATCAGCTTATGTTTGGTTTCAAAAATCACAAAGTGGCAAGTTCGTTCTGCAGGGGGCATGCAATACGTGGCGGCTCATTAATTATTGTTCGTAATTCTTTAAAATTCAAGGACCGCGCTGATGTTGTGGGCCTCTCTGTAGAGCAGACCATTGAAATAGCTTGTGTGGAGCTGGAGCGGCTTATTGTGTTAAGCGTATACAGACCACCAAACTCATCATTTGACCGTTTTGAGTAGGTCATGGATGAAGCACTATATAAAATTACCAATAATAAAAATAAAGATGTTATGGTTTGTGGTGTCTTTAATATCAATTTATTAGAAAATACTACAACTAGTAGTAGGCTTAAATCTTTTTTCTATGCTATAATCTTGTGAATCTTTTCTAGAACCCACGAGAATTACATCAGAATCCTCAACTTGTATTGACAACATTTTCACAAATATTAAACCAGTTCATAAATCGACACTGAATAAGATAGATTCTAACCACTTAGGCCAATTAGTTATATTGAAAGACATTAGGAACAAAAATATGATACATAAAGAAATTAAATGTACTCCCGTCAATGATACTCGGCTTACACAGTTTAGAGATAATGTATGTTCGCGATTAGTAGAAGTTGACTATGATGAAGACCCTAACCGATATTATAACTCTTTGTTTGATGTAATACAATCATAATGGAGTAAAATATTTAAGACTAAAACCAAAAAAATTGCAAATACTATTATATTCAGTGATTGGGCGACGCCTGAAATATATATAAATAGGAATAAACGTATTGATTTATATGCAGAGAAATCATTTAATAAAAGTAACGAATTTGCCAAATATGTCAAAAACGTCTCAAAACAATTTAAAAGAGATTGTGCTATTGCAAAATCAAAGTTTATTAATAATAAAATTATAAACAGTACAGATGTCGTAAAAACGACTTGGCAAATTATCAACAAAGAAACTGGAAAATCCAAATCTCGTGACCTTCAATCTAAATTGTTAATTAAAGACAAGCTCATTAAAAGTCATAAAGAAGTGGCTTATGCATTTGAATCGTGTTTTGCAGATATTCCAGTTTCAACTAATAAGACGCTCAACTCAGCTTCTATAGTGGCTGAATCTTTGCTCATACAGAGCGTTCATAGATGTGATGTAGACTTTAGTTTTAAGTCGATCTATCCCATATAAATCATTAAAACATTCAAAAATCTACATTTTAAAAGACCTGGATGGACTCTGTGTTAAAATTATTAGTTCTGCAATATATTCAATGACCCCCCATTTATCAGCTCTTTTTAACAGATGTATTGAGACTGGCTTATTTCCTAATCTTATGAAACACAGTAAAATAGTACCATTATTTAAATGCGGTAGTAAAACCGACCCTACTAACTTCACACCTGTATCGATTCATTGTAGCTACTCATTCATTTCCACACTTATAAATTAATGCATAAGAAACAATTTGGTTTCACACGGGGTCGTTCAACAACCGATGCAGGTGTTGAGCTTATTCATGAAATTTTTAATGCCTGGGAGGAGTCACGAGATGTAGTCGGCATATTTTGTGACATTTCCAAGGCCTTTGACTGCGTACAGCACGAAACGTTGGTTAGGAAACTTGAACACTACGGCATTACAGGTAGTTCAAGAGCCCTTCTTAAAAACTATTTAAATGATAGGGTTCAGAAGGTTGATGTTGGCTGAGAGAGATCATCTGGCTCGTTAGTATACATAGGAGTACCACAAGGTTCAATACTTGGACCGTTCCTTTTTCTTATTTATATAAATGATTTACCTTACACAGTAAAGCCAAATTGTGAGATAGTTTTATTCGCAGATGATACCTCTTTGCTATTCAAAGTAGGTAAACAACAACATAATTATGACGATGTGAATAATTCTATCTCGAATGTTGTGGAATGGTTCACAGCAAACAATCTGCTACTAAATGAAAAGAAAACAAAATGTATAAAATTCTCACTTCCAAATGTAAAGCAGATAGGGCCAAATATTATCATAAAAAAATGAGCCCCTAGAACTGGTCGATTGCACTATATTCCTTGGTATCACTTTAGATAAAAAGCTGCAATGGGGCCTACACATTAGGAAATTGGCTGACAGGCTAAATTCTGTGGCATATTCTGTAAAACAAATTCGTAATTTAACAGATATAGACACCGCGAGACTGGTTTACTTCAGCTATTTTCACAGCTTGATGTCGTATGGTATCTTGCTATGGGGTCATGCTGCTGACGCTGATAAAATATGTATACTACAGAAACGAGCCATCCGCGCTATTTATAAATTAGGTGATAGACAGTGGTTACGTGGAAAATTTAAAGAAATCAATATTTTGACACCTGCATCTCATTACATCTATGAAAACTTAATGTAAGTGCATAAAAATAAAGAACTGTTTTTAAAAAACTCTGATAGGTGTCAATACTAAAAATAAAAATAAACTTGCTGACCATAAAAGTCGACTCTCCAAAACCACAAAATCATTCAAAGGCCAATGTATACGTTTCTACAATAAAGTCCCAGAAAACATGCAAAATTTATCTGTGCTACAATTTAAGTCATTTATTAAGAAGAAGCTGTATTCAAAGGGCTACTGTAAAATAAATGATTATCTAGACGACAAAGACCCTTGGAAATAAAATGGTTACCTCGATGATTTATATCACGTTATATGTCACAATAATTTGTTATAATGTCACAATAATTTGTTATAATGTCACAATAATTTGTTATAATGTTACAATAATTTAATTTTTATATCATTTATGTATGTTTGTATGCATTATTGACGTCAACAAGTTACGATTTCGTACTATTTTGAATAAAATCTTATGATTATGATGATGATGCAGTTTTTCAGCAAAAGCGTTTTTCTGGTTTTGAAACAATTATTTTATTTTTTAGTTTTTAGTCTTATCACAAAACATATACGTACATTTCTTTTTTAAAGTACTGACTCCAGCTATTTTCACTGATCTGATTGCGGAATTATGCTTACGTAAGCTCTGCAATCGGACCGTATTAATTTTTTCATTTTCTTTAACTCTTGTTTAGGATGCATACTCGCGTAAAGATTGAAGATGGGCCATCAATTTTTGTTCTGTTATGCAGTTCCTGTGACTACCTTCCGGTTCCATCATTAGATCAACCCGGTGGTTCAATATTATTGTAATATCGCCAGAACTAATGGACCCTGTTGCAGTTAGGCCACTAAGACCCATGTGTGTAGGGTCGGCCAAACTCACGGGTCAACACCCATCGGGCAGACTCTACGCAGAAGTGCGAGCCCGGGTAGGACTCTGGTCTGCGGGCCATTTTCTCCTGGACGGTTCGCGGGCCATGGCTCCTGGACGGTTTTCGCACCGTGTAGCGTCAGCCAATAGATTATGCATTCCGACCTGGAGTCGGAACGGCTTTGTTGCCTATAGAACGGGGGTGAGTGTTATCCTTACGACAACTACTCTTGAAACGACCAATCGGCTACCCTATACCGAGTGAACAGTCTGGCAAAGGATGCCGTGGTCCGCGATAGATTTGGTAAGCACTAAATCAACGTTACTCAAGGGAGAGGACCGCGCAAGCGACCTAGAACCTATAACGAACCTATAATTCGGTAACCGGAGTAACCGGAGTAATTAACATGGAAGTAAGGACACGAGTGTCGATCCACTGGTTGATTAGCATGGTTATCTCGCGATAAGGCGTTGGCTTCTTACGGGTGAGTGGCGTAACTACACAGACTATATTGGTTTCGCCCTAAGTCTTCTAAGCTTACCTCACTCTAAATAGAACGATCAAATATCGTTAAACTTCCTGAGGTGTCGGGTTCGCCCGTTGTAGTTGACAGCTCTAGTTGTCACCAGAACTACACACTCATCGACATCCCTATCGAATCGTGATATACGCGTATTTGGACGCTTCGAAACATTTGCTTAAAACATAAAAAGGTGGGGCTGTTTGATACATATAAAGGCTCCAGAGTGCAGAGGATTTTGTCGCACGCCTCCAGTGTTATTTCTACGAGGTTTAAACTACGGATTCGTGAGTACGAGGTGTTTAAAATAAACCAGTTTCATATTCATTCAACTTCGGTCATCTGAGCTGTCAGTTACGAATAATCTTTTCGCCTATCAGCGAGAGAGGAGACCACCTACCCGCTCTGCGCAGTAGTCGCTGCGCCGGCCTCCGCCGAAACACTGCGCACAATTCGCACTGCGCTGACAAGCGACAGCCACTGATTAGCGACGTACACACTCGGTATACGAAATTTATCGTACGATAATTTCATAACATCTTTTATTATCAGCTTATTTTATTTTATTTTAACTGCTCGTCGAGGGAAAATCAAGTCGCGGGAGAAATATTGTTCCACTTATTTGTATATTAATTTCTTATTCTTTCCTTGAAAATGTCAAAAATAAGTTGCGCCCATGCAAGCTGTGGAGCAGAAATTATAAAAGAAGACTCGATGCAGTGTACAATTTGTTCATTATATAACCATTTCTATTGCGTTGGGCTAAACGAAAATAAATTTCGAAAAATGCCGTACGACAACAAAAACATCTGGAAGTGTACAAAATGCAATCCTACCATGTCCCGCAAAGGAAAAAAAACAAAGGACAACGAAAATAATACTGATGCTGAAATCGGGGATGCCCAAACTAGTGGGCCAACATGTGACACTCTAAAATCAACAACTCCTATGAATTTTCCGGAGATTTCACTCACTTCTGCATTGCCCACTTGCCAGAAAAACGTAACTGACTTCAAAGAACTGTTAACCTATATCGACAAAAGGTTTTTAGATATGCAGAACCACTTGACGTCCCATATAGAGAACCAATTCTCTGCGCACGTCCAATCCATGAAAACCGAGATGATGTCATTCCTCCTGGAAAAAATCGCAGAAACAAACAAGAGGTGTAACCATATCGAGGTTGAGATTAAAAAGACATCGGACAAACTAAAGGATATTGAAGAACATTGTAACGAGGCTTCGCGTTATCATTCTCAAGTGGACAGCAATACTAAAGTTATATCTCATATGGAAAAGAGAAACGCGGAACTACAAGTGAGACTAAGTGGAATGGAACGGAAACTCGATGAAATGGAGTACAAAAATAAAGAACTAAATGTTGAGATAAGAGGAATTCCAGAGAACAAAGAATAAAATCTAGCAAAAATCCTGATGAATATAGGCAAAGTCATCTCTCTCTCGTTAAATGAAACAGACTTCAGTAATATTTATCGAGTTGCGCCAGTCGACCAAAAATACTCCCAACCACGCACAGTCGTCGCCCGGTTAAGAAATATAAAAACAAGAAATGAATTCTTGGACGCCGTAAAATCTTATAACCAAAGCAGGTCAAATGCTAATAAGTTACATACACAGGATCTCAACTTCAACGGAGACAAAAAGCCGATATTCATTTCTGAAAATTACACGTACAGACAACGACATCTATTTTACTTGGCACGCAATTACTCGAAAACTCATGCTTGGAAATTCGTCTGGATGAAGAACGGCAGGTTATATCTTCGGCAGAGCAAAGAAAGCAAGATATTCGCCATAAATAATGAACAACAACTTCAGGAATTAAAATCTGTTTGACGGTTAGCCGCCTGTTCTGACCAAACATATTTAAAAATTAGACTAAAACTTTTGCTAAAACTCACTTCCACTTCTAGTCTGTCTTCCTATAATTACTATATGTGCTTCTGTTTAGATTATATTATTTTATATTATATTATGTGCTTCCAATACTTATTTATTTTATTTATATTATGTTCGATATTTATATTAATTACTATAAAAAAAAACTTTTTTTCACTAAGAAATCATACATATATTGTTAATTATTATATTTTACATTCTTCGCGAAATATAATAAATGTTTTTATTATTTTAACGCTATTCTATAAATATGCAGTACACCACTTAGATTTTTATGTATATTTACTCAAAGGCTGTTACCAATATTGGATATCAAGCCCACAAAATATATTTTCTGGCATGGGGAGGGTCCACAAATCAACTGCAGTTACTATGCGTAAATTCTTCCATCGTGTTTAAAGACTTGAATGGTGAAATTGACGACTATACTCACATAGATACCATTGAAATAAGCAGTAGCGAAGATATTAAATCAATCGCCAACCTACCATCTTTGAAGGTTTTATGTGTTAACATTAGGAGCTATTCAAAAAACATCGATGCCTTATTAGTACTGCTTGAAGATCTGAAAATAAATTTTTACCTTATTATTCTAACTGAATGCTGGAACAAAAATATAAGCCAGCTTATTTACCTTGATGGTTATTTAGTAAAAGTAACTGAATTATCAATGCGCCAGAACGATGGTGTCATTGTTTATTACAAATCAAACCCTAATGTTACCATATCGGAACTACTCGTCACTGAATCAAACTGCTTGCAAATTTTAATAGACGATAAGTTATGTATCTTTGCAGTTTATAGATCTCCATCTTACAAAAATATAAGCCCGTTCCTTGCATCGATTAGCTCAAAAATAAAGTCGATGAGTATTTCGTTTTCAGATGTTGCCCTTGTTGGAGATGTAAATATTAATATAATAAACCGAATGCACCCGCAAGCTGACGAATATCTAAACTTAATGGCTGAGCTTGGACTTCAAGTTGGAATAAACAAACCAACTCGAGTGGAAAATGGATCGTGTTCCTGCATTGACCATGCGATGATAAAATCTAAAAAGAAATGTATGTCGTTTGTTTATCAAAGTAAATTCACTGACCATTTTCCAATTATGCTGATAATTCCAAGCGAAAATAAAAGAAATAATCATCACAAAACATTTACAAGGACAACACTAGAATTTGATAAACTCACTGACCTACTAGACTCTGAACTCTGGGAAGATACTTTTATAGAGACAAACGTAGATATTGCTTTCGAAAAATTCATATCTATATTAAAAAGGCATATTGATCAGTCCACAGTTACTAATACAGGCACTATTAGACACAGGAGTAGAAAAATAAAACCTTGGATTACCAGAGGTCTTGTAAATAGTATACACAAACGGGACAAGATTCACAAACAGCTGGTTAGAGATCCGGATAACTACGAACTATATATCTATTACAAAAAATACAGGAACCTTTGCAATAAACTAATTAAAACCGAGAAAGAGTTATACTATAAAAATAAATTACGTAGTTTCCAAAATGATACTAAGAAAGTATGGCAAACCATTAGAGAAATAACAAGCACAGAAAAACAGCCGGTAGATATAAACAAAATGAAAATAAACGGGAATATTGTAAACACTACTACAGATTCAAATGAAATAAGGGAACACTTAAATAATTTCTTTGCAAGCGTTGGTAGTAATCTAGCTCATGCTCACCTGCAGAACCTAAAAATGAGCGAGAGTCAACTAGTAAACTTGGCAAATAGCCCACAAGCGGATGCTCTTATCATTATGCCATGTCTGCAACAAACTAATGAATCAGAAATACTCCAAATAATAAACCAATTGAAATGTAGTAAATCGGCAGGCCAGGATGGTATTTCTTCTTTTGTATTAAAACAAATAAAATCATACATAGTTTCTCCCTTAGTCCATATAATTAACCTGAGCCTAAAAATGGGAGTATTTCCTAAATGTTTGAAAACAAGTATCATAACACATATCTTTAAAGGTGGTGATTCTTTGGCCGCAGAAAATTATAGACCCATATCACTCTTGAGTACGGTGAGTAAAATTCTAGAACATGTGGTCAAACGGCGTCTTAACAGTTTCTTAGACAAATACAATATTTTGGCACATAACCAGTTTGGCTTTCGGAAGGGGCTCGGTACAGGAGATGCGTTAATTGAACTCACTGAATATGTCAAAGAATCTTTAGATAAAGGAGAGAAATGTGCGGCAGTCTTCCTCGACCTTGCGAAGGCTTTCGACACTGTCTCGCACCCCTTGCTGATGACTAAACTGAAACGGATCGGACTCGGAGAAAATGCGCTAGAGTGGTTTAAATCGTATCTATCAGAAAGACTGCAGATGACTAGACTCCGCGAAGAATATAGTTCTACACAGCATATAACGTATGGTGTCCCACAGGGCAGCGTGTTGGGTCCAATTCTCTTTTTGGTGTATCTGAATGATTTCTGCAAACTCCCGGCAATAGGAAAGGTCATCAGTTTTGCCGACGACACCGTTTTATTGGTCAAGTCTTCGACTTGGGCAGATCTGTTTACCGATACTGAATTAGTACTGAGAAACGCGAAGAGATGGTTGGATAGAAACTTATTGACCTTAAATATAAGTAAAACGAATTTTATGACCTTTAGCAAGACAAACACTGACCAACCAACTTCAACTATTAAGCTTCACTCGTGCATCAGAACGCAAGATTGCCAGTGTATGAATGTCGACAGGGTATCCTCCATTAAGTACTTGGGCGTGATGTTAGACAACAGACTGCGCTGGGAGGATCATTTAACGAAGGTTGCGGCAAGACTGAGAAAACTTGTGTATTACTTTAGGAGTTTGCGGAACATCTTAGATTTCAATACGCTAAGAAGTGTCTACTTTGCTGTCTGCGAGTCGGTTATTCGATATGGCATTATAACTTGGGGCTGTGCGGCAAAAACGCTTCTGGCCACCCTTTACAAAGCGCAGAAGGCTATACTGAGGGTGATCAATAAAAAACCCCAAACATATTCTTCCGATGACCTTTTCCGAGAGTATAGAGTGTTGAGTGTGAGAAAAATGTTTGTGCTGGTAACTCTCACTAAATTCCAGAGTGAGTTAGGAGAACAGAAAAAAAGCCAGCAATCTCGTGTAACAAGAAGATCGGCACAAACAAATTTTGCAATACCACTCAGGAGATCCGCTTTTGGCCAATCCAGTTTCTCTTATCTTGCCCCCAAATTTTATAATTGCCTACCACCTAACATTAAAGGCATTAAAATATCATATAAATTTAAATATAGTTTGAGTGCCTACCTCTTAAATTGTACATATGCAGATATTGAAAACATTATTAAATAATTGAATCTCTAAAATTTTTATAATAAAAACATAATAGTATATGTAGTAATATAAATTGATGATTTCTAAACATAATTTTATTTTAATTTTTGTGAATTTATTTTGTATATTATTAATACATATTATTTAATACATATATAAATATATATTAATTTTTATCATGTTTTAAAATAAAATAATATTGACAATTTTCATGACATTTTCTTACGAATTTTTATTAGGTAATTAAGATATTTCTGTTACATTAAGTATGATTTTGATTATTTATATAAATATAATATTATAGATTTCTTAGGATAACTAAAATAAATTGTCTACCTTGGAACAGGCGGCAGCCTAGTTAGGTTAAGACTTTTGTATATTGAATGTACCCATAATTTTAACTCAATAAATAATTTGAAATTTGAAATTGCCAAGTTTCATGTTGATGCGACAATCAGAATTGGTCGAAATTAGGGTCGTTAGATTTAATTGTTACTTAGATAGATACTCGTACTTATACATATGGTGGACCTAAATAGTAGGGGAGCCAGCGACAAAATAGTGCAAGAGTTTTGTAAAATCTGATACTATCAGATCAGAGAGTATTTTGACCATAAAATGCCCGGGTAGTCAGCAGGCCAGACTTCGGGATGCCTGGCGCTGGCGTACTAGGAAAGGTGTGATTATAATTAGTACCCCCAAATTGTTTTACACAAATAACATTCTGAAATTATGACTTACCCATCCTGCGGCGTGCGGTATAGCATGTAATAATAAACTCTTCCTTCTGCCTATTCGATCCATCAGTAACCTAATTTGGATGCATGCAAAAATAGCACCAATACTTTGGAAAGATATCACCCATGCAGCCTCTTGCTGTAATGGATAAGAAAATAAATATTAAATATAATAAGGCAGAATATTCAGATGCCTATACCATTTTATAGCTTATAATAGTGTTACTTACCGCGGTTATAACAAAATCGAGTTCCCCTGAAGTCAATCTGACTATAGCGTTTGAGCTCCAAGCGCCTATTAGTCCAATATTTGAAACCATTCCAGCCACTGAAAATGGGACCAAAATATAAATTACATTATTGAGTTTTGACGTCTTACCGTCAGAGATGGACATCTAAAGAAAATATCGATTTTACTATCGATACCAACATCGTGATGTATAAAGGTCGACATGTTAGTTACCAAATTTTTGACCCTTTTATGAAAATTTATTTAAATAAATTTTTTGATATTGCTGTTTTTGTTTTTTATTCTTTTTTATTTCGTTTACATTCAAAATTATATCATAGCAAAATATATAGGTAGTATCATGCACATTTGATGTATAATTGTATCCTGTGACTATTTCAATTTGATTTTTTGACTATTATTGGCAATGCGTTTTTTCATCCATAATTAGTTCAATTTGATTATTTATAGCTATTTTATTCTTCCATCCCTAATTGTTATTTATCGATTTCACGTGTTTTAAAATTCCTTTACTATTTATTTTATTATGTAATTTATGATGGATATTTTTTTTAATATTATTAGCAGACTGACAGACTGACAGACGCATTGACTTATCAATAACCTGGTTTTTAGAATAATGAATAATGTTTACCTATCTTGTTTATTACCATTAGTTAATTTTTAATATTATTTGATACTTAATTTTATTTTCTCAAATTTTAAAGTTTCAAGTATGCATAAGCATTTGTTTACTTGGTACGCTTGTCTTAGTACGGTCCTTGGCCTAGTTAAGCGGAGTTGATCTGAATAAATATTGGGCTGCTCTTTTTTGCTACTCTTTACGGTAGAGCCTCTAGTGATAATGTAATAATGTACAGCAGTTAAAAAAATGCGTTTTTTTTATATAAATATAAATAAATAAATTAAAAAAAACGGAAACATCGGTGGTTGAAAAAATATCGTTTTCAAATCATCGATATTTAGATCATCTAAACATCGTTCGTTAGAATTATTTTACTGACAATCTCCATTAGTTTTTTGATAAAATCAATAATAGAGGTCAACACAGTGATATTATGTATAATTCAAATAAAAATAAAACAATTTGAAAAAAGTAATTAAATCTAAATTAAAAATAGGAAATGGCAATGTTTAATCAATTTATTTCCGAAATTTGTCGTTTAACAGCCGCACCTTTTTTGGTTGCTTTTGGTTAGACATGTAGTGTATATTTATATAATATAAACCATATATGGAGATCAGCTGAAACGGCTACGTGCAGATCTGTCAGCCATTGCAATATAGGTCTTTGTGGCACCCTAGCGGCTAAAGTGTTAAGAATATCAAATTTCATGAAATATTATTATTCTACAAAAAAAATAATTTATAGATAAGAAATATCGACGAAGCAACATCGATCGTTTCAAAAGGCACCATCGATGTAAAAAAAACGAACATCGATCTCTAATCATCGATGTTTTCCATATATCGGACATCGATTTCCATCCCTAAGTACCACTGACCGGGTAGCGTCTTAGTCTGTCAGAAATTAACTGACTCTTAAAGCTATTTTTGTACAATAGTTAAAATTTAGGAATAATTCAGAACCAAAGACCAACGACACAAGTTTTAGAAAATAGTTTAATAATACCCAGGATGAAATCAAAATTTGGGCAAATACTCTTTCATAACGCCGAGATTTTACAATCTGATCAATATGGAAATAAAAGTGAATTTGACAGTTCAAAAACAAAATAAAGAAACGGTTATCAAGTCATGACAGACTAACCATACATTAATTCTTAGAAATTATAGTTTATTGAAACTTAGGTGCACAAATTATTAATATTTTTAAATATGTATATTGATTATATTTTAACATTGAACTAACTACTAAAAATTATTTAACTTTGTTGTTGTTATATGTTGTTTTGACAATGAAATTGTACTTTTTTGGACTAGGTATTTTTATATTAAATGTTATATTATTTATCATAAATCAAATATTTTTCGGACCTTTAATTTTATTTTTCCTTTTATTTTTAGGACTAGTTCCATTTAGTTTTAAGACTATTCCTGTTTTTCATTCTCTATTTAATCGAATGTTATATCTCATTTAATACAGATTATATAATGGAATTGCATTTTATTTATTATTATGTTATTAATATAATTTATTGAGAACTATATTCTAGGGCAATTTAGTTGTATTTTACTAAAACTTTTACATATTTTTTTGTAATATTAGTGTCCTGTCGACCCTGAACGGGCTAGTCCCAGTTGGGTGACAGAATCAAATAAGCAAAAGCTTAAGGTTTGCCATTCGGTTCCTGTTATTTCTGTAAGCAAAATCAAGGTTTTATAGTAATTAACTATTAAATAAATAAATAAATAAATAAATTTCTTATTAGTATTTGTAAAAGTTTACAGTACTAGTAACTTACAGTGTAGTAAGACTACAAGCTTACAGTGTAGTAAGACTACAAAAGTTTGTAAATAAATACAATAACTTACCTGATAAAGCATATCCCAGCTGCTTCCATAGGGATTTATCCCACGCCATTTGTTATATTTAACTAAAAGTATAATTTTAAATAATATAAATATATCACAATCAGCACAACCGTGTGTATAAGAATTATATGCAGAATTAAACTCCAAAGAAAATGTAAAGTAAATATATAAAAACTAGACATATATACTTTACATCAAGATAGTTAATCGTTATCGTTGTCAGTCACTGATACGGTTAGTCATATTACATATAACATAAGATTATATCAAAAGATTAGTTATATTACATAATTATTATCTACATCATTTCCTCCTCCATGTTCAACTATATTATCCGATTTTTTGCTACTTTAGGAAAGAGAAATACCAAATACATACCGGAAATACCAAAATAATTAAGAAACCTGTTTAAATAAACAGCAGCATTATAAAAAAGGTAAGTGAACTTAGTGTGAACTTAAAGGTAATTGAACTCAGTCCACTCTTTTTAATTACATTTTCAAAAATATAAAAACAGAGGATATAGCACTTGCGCAAATTGGCCTTGGTCATATTCTTAAATGCTATAATATGGTTAACGTCTTCTCCCATTCTGATATCATTAAACGTATATTGTGAGACGTATCTGGAGAAAAAAACAGGCATTAGACTGTGGCAGAGAAACCTATCATTACCACCTACATTTATTTTTACTTCCCGGCAGAGGAAAGTATTGTGAACGCACTTCTGTGTGTCTGTGTATTCCTCCACGATAGCGCCCAAGCGCCCAAGCGCTCATCCGATTAAGCTGAAATTTGGCATGCAGGCATCATTTGGTCATGGCAAGAGTTAAAAATATTGCGATTAAAATCAGTCCACCAGGGTCGCGCTAGTCATACTTAAATCTTGAAATATTCCAGTTAGAGGCTTCAAATTTGGTACATAGATTCCTTGTCGGACCGAAATTACGTTGAGAAATTTTGATTGGATTATGTCTGGTATATAAAGCGACTCAAATAATATTTATAGTATGCCATATTAAGGAAAAAAAAATTTTTCCACGGAAAAAACTACAAATATACTACGAATTGGCGGTTGGGTTGGCGCGCTGGGTGAAGGGGTGTTGTCTGTCTGTGTGTGTATAGAGCCATGATAGCGCCTAAACACTTCATCCGATTGACCTGAAATTTGGCATACACGCATCATTTGGTCATGGCAAGAGTTGATAAAAGTTTACTTAAAATCGGTCCACCAGAGGGCGCGCTAGGCATATTTCAATCTATAAATATTGCAGTTAGAGAATTTAAATTCGGTACACAGATGCCATTTGGTTGGCATATCTAGTATATAAGAGACGCAAATAACATTAATAAATCACTATATATAAGAAAATACTACATCTTATTAGAAATATACCATTTTAATACCATGGAAATACTACATGAGTACTACACATTTGCGAAGCGCCAGGCGATAATAATGTGGGTATATATACGTAGGTAGGTAGGTATTTGTCCCCACCCAACTATTGCGAACGCAGGAGACCAAAATGTATATGATTGGCTATCCAATGAATTACGTAGCAAAGGCTTTTTGTTTTAGAGTTACTATCCGCCCGCGCTTCTTTTACGAGTCGCGAGCCGCTCGTTTCCGCGAGCGCTCAGTCAACGAGATTGGACCGTGAACGTCCAAGCTATATAATTGATCGGCTGTCAGCGTTTCTTTGGGTATTATTTATTTAGGCGATTATGGTATATATGTAAATTTCTATAAATCTTCATAACTGGTAAAATTCAATTGCTTGGGTCGTCCAGACATTACTACTGATCAATTAGCGGGATAGCCTCAAGTGGAAAGCTACCCCGGGTAAGACTCCTGTGTCTCAGGCCTCAGAGCTGATGGACCGGTTTCTCCCGTCGGGATTGCATCCCGGCGCCACTGAACATTTTGCGCACCGGCCGGCGAAGCCAATCGGTTGTGCATTCTGACTAATTGCTGAAGGGGTCTGGAGACTATGGAAATACACTGTTTCCTTAGCAAGGGGGGTGGATGTTCACCTGTTGTCATGCCACTCTTAAAATGACCTCGGGCCACTCGACCCCGTGTGGCACTACGGGCAAAGAACGCCCAGGTCTGCGATGTATTCAAACTGAATTGTCGCTGTAATACAACAGGTAGACGTTGCGTAAGCGACTTCGGACCCGTAACCAGTCGGGAGGACGGAGGTATCCTGAAGGTTAACTCCAGACGCAGATATCCTGCCAAAACTGGTAGTTAGGGGTGAGGCTGCCCGCTGTTTACCTTTCCCGGTGCTTCGCCGTAAGGCGTTGGTATCTAACGGTTTGCTGGTGAAGTAGAAAGTAGATTGTCTTGTCCCCAAGTCTTCTACGCTCATCCTACGGCTGAAAGAACGATCTATATCGTTATACCAGCCTGGGGTGACGGGTTCGCCCGTTGTAGTCGACACCGCCATCCTGATCATTTTAGCAATACATCAAGTATACGTCCCCCATAATCTTGAAGTAGGTAGACTAGAGGTGGGGAGAGGGTTTGGTGGGGGGAGGGAGGAGGGGGGAGGAGGGGGAAAGGGGGGAGTGGGGGTTGGGCGGGGGTTGGGCGGGGGGGTTATAGGTTAAGGGTTTGACGCGCATGGGAAAGGGAGGGGTTAGCGGGGGTTCTTGTCTGCTTGCAGGAAAAGTCTTGGTGTTACACGCCCGATTTTTTTATTGGGTTAGTGACTAACATTTTAAAGATTGTTTTTATTCTTTATACTTTATAATCTCTATGATAATAAAATGTCGTACATATCGGAAGTTACTCTATCAATCTGATTAAAATATTGATTGATTGATAATAAACATATCTTATTCAATTTTCTATTAATAGTAATAGCAGATAAGAGATTGTAAACCTTTTGAATACCATTTTTATTATTATATTTTTTTATAATATTCAGCCAAAAAACCTCCTCAGATAATACAATATTTGCTGGATAACAGGATTTTAAGTATGCGATTGGTTGGCGTATATATGCACAGCATTTTATTCTCATAAGTATCCACGTTTCGCACTACAGATTGAGTGATTTTAATAAATTAAATGATTTGATTTAAAAAAAAATCCTGTGCCTTATTTCATAATTGTTCAGATAAAATCGTTTCGTTGTCATTTTCAGTAAAAAGGCGATTTTTCCAGTTGACGTGGCGTGTCATTTAAGTATTTGTATCTTTTCTCTTCTACGCAAGGTCTTTAGTCGCGCCACAGCATAATTCAAGTTCTATAAAGGACAAGTCGGCTCAACTGCCTAAAAAAATGAGTGTAATGTTTTTAGGGGTAATGTACGTATGTTGTCCGTTTCTTTATTCCAACATAACTTCTCAATGATTGAACTGATTTAGAAGTGTATTATATTGTTAGAATCGTTATGTCATCCTGGGTATCATAGAATACCCAAACTGTACAAACGTCAACTAAATATAGGTATATCTAAATGTCTAAATGGCAATAAATTAATATAAATACATCTTGTTTATTATAAAATAAAAGGTCTGATTGACTGGATTCCATAAAAATATATATTTCAATATGGATATATTTATAAATAGCTAAAATTATATAGAAAATAAGTCTTATTGCTTGAGCACCAAAAGCGTCGGCGCGAGAGCTACCTATATAAAACCTCGCGAATCGCGCGCAATCTACACGAGATACCCATGCCGCTGGACGCGCAGCCCTGCGACACCACACTCACAAAGCCGGGACAATGGGCCCGGATCACGTGAAGCCTTCTAAACGACAATTTCTTAGACAAAATGCGCATTCTGACTAACATAATGCGCATTCCTCCTTCAGCACTAAATGTTTATAGAGATAAAACGTGTCAACTTAACGGAGCTTCCTTAAATTGCATTTTGTTTCCAATTACAAAATCCAATTTTTTAAAAGGAATTGAATGAATGGTGAGCATAAAACTGACAAAGATTTAATTTCGTGACTGACATCAATTTTATGAATGGTGAGCATAAAACTGACAAAGATTTATTTTTTTTCGGATATTATGTCATTTTTTTTCATGACATTCTCTTTGGAGAACTGTTTAAACTTTATTTACAACTATTTATAATTATTTAATTAACAATAGTTACTAAACATAGCCTTGGCTTTAAAATAGCTTCGTTGTTTTGTTATTAAATATTGTTATTAATATATGGCTTGAAATATGTATTTGTACATGCACTACAATGCATACAATGCCGCCTACATTGTATGCACTACAATGCATACAATGTAGTAATTATAGAAATTGACATATTTAACTACAGTATTCGAACTTTTGCTAAGGAGGTACGTGAAAAGCTTGAGATCAGATCGAATTAAGTTAGCATTTCGCAATCTACATGTACTCACGACCATATGCATCCTACAGAACACACGCATAAGCTTTCCATCACACACACACATCAATACTCATAAACGAACACCCACATGGTGTACTTACTTCTAAATTTAAAATTATATTTTGTTTTCTTTGTATTATGTAGCATATTTTTATTCATTATTAATATATCGTAAATATTTCAAAACACCATTGGCTTTACTAACGTTAGAGAATATGGTTATATTTATTATTTTTAAACAGTATGTTTCGATAAAATAAAATAAAATAAATTAAAAAATATATTCGTCCAAGGATGCACATATACTCGTAGGTACATTCAAAATTATTCTTACATCTTATATTAAGTTTTTTAAACAATACTGTTTTTAATTTCAGACTATTATTGTCCACTTAATTCTATACGAGATTTCGCTTTGCAACATGATATGACTTGACAGTCAGTTAATTTCGATATAAAATCCCGCGATCGGTGAAAACTACTCCAATAAATAATGAAAGCGTCTACCAACGATAGCCACCGTTTTTAACACTTTTATATACCTGTTGAGTAACACCTGTCAACTGTTTACATGGATGGCGGCGTATACATATATACAATTTTTTGACAAATATGTTTTTAAATATGCAGCCGTTTGATACTCTATCGGTAATGATTTGTACGCATGATAATCCGCAATTTCCGTTCAAAATAGATAGCAATTTCCATTCAAGGAAAGATATATTTTTTTAAACGTCATGATTTCTTGCATCTTTCACGATTTCCTGCAAGTAATCATTACTGCTATATTTCATTCATAACATTACTTGTTCTACTCTTGGATCATAATCTTCGCCATTACGTTGATGATATTCTTTGGTCTGTCGACTGTCGAGGAAGCCAGTCAGATTCAATTCGATTTAAACTTAATATTAAAAATTGGAGAATTCGAGCTAAGTAAATGTAAGTAATTCAGACGCTTTCTTATCAAACATTCCATGAGATATGTACAACTCCAACTGTGATCAACTGCAATTTCCAACTGTGAAAAACTGTTTTAATTCAGTGATGATGGAAACTCGTGAACTAAAGTACTCGGTCTTCAGTGGTCACCCTGATTCCATATTTTTCATTTTTTACCTCACCAGTCGAGCATCAAGTAATATTACCTCAAGCAGACTGCAAAGCGCTCAGTCTTGAGAATTATAGATAGCGTACTCATATACAATCCTATCGGTCTGATTTCACCTTGCATGTTTTATATTAAATGTATGTTACAGCAACTTTGGCGAATGTCTATAGGACAAACCTTTGCCGCCTAATATCTGCGACAAATGAATATTTAAACAATTACCTTTATTGTCTGACTAAAAAACAAAGCGTCATTAAATAATTGAAAATTGTACGGATTGTCAATTAATCGATTTTTTGTTGGTTGCGAACTTGAGTATGGGTGTGTTATTTTTGTTAGAAGCGAAAATAATACAAAATGTTAGCCATTAAAAAACGACTCTATTTTTTTAATAAATGCAGCAGCTATGTCATTGCGAAACTTAGAACGGGCTATCGTAATTGAATGCGTATACAAATTTTCGTGTCTGTGCTGTTGACCGTTAGGGAATTCCCTCGTTGGAAGCCAACCCTGGGTGCCGCAGTCCTGTCTTGGTGAAACTTAGAACGGGGCTATCGTAATTGAATTCATATACAAAATTTCGCGTTTGTGCTGTTGAGCGTCGAGGAGTTGCCTCGTTGGAAGCCAACGCTGGGTGCTGCAGTCCTGTCATGGCGAAACTTAGAACGGGGCTGTCGTAATTGAATGCATATACAAAATTTTATGTATTCTGTCAGTCGCAACTGACAGAACACATCAAATCTGTTAAAAACGTTCAGCGAGAAAAATTAGCGATCTGCGAACATATATTGGAATGCGGAAGTAACCACTGGATGCAGTTTCAAAATCTCATTGTGCTATCCAAGGAACAATTCTACTTTTCTCGCATGATCCGGAAAGCCATTAAAATAACAAGAACCCCGAACTTCAATAGAGACGACGGTTACAAACTCTCTTCTACGTGGAACCCTCTTCTTAAAATGTTCCCGCCGCCAAACGCCGAACGCAAGGACGTAAGACAGGATACATAAGTGTTGTGTGCAAGACGGATTTTCGAAATTGGCGTGCTCCGACCCCGGCCCCCTACCACCGTTATAACCTACGCAGTGGCTGCAGCGGTATGCGGCCTACCTGCTGAACAACGGATTGACAGCTCTTTCAGTCTACCCTAGACAGCGGCGGCTGCAACGTCACCAAAACTACAAATTTTACGCGGTAAATTCGTTTCTATCCTATTTATAACCGATATATGTTCCTGTAATGCACTTCCGGTGAAAAAAATTGAGGTAAAAACTTGGTAATTGTATACCGGCCACCTAGGTATAACTGTTTAGTTTTATAACTGGCTACCTGCAGGAGATATCAACATCATCTGCCGCGACACATTTACTTGTGCAGATATTTACGCAGATATGTTGCATTAATTTAATTCAACCTCCGCTTTTAATATAATTAACTAAAGTTGGACACGCCTGATGCACCACGAAATCCTATCCCTTCTTAAATCTATTAGTTTTATGTTTCATCTTCTTCAATATTAACACGTACCTGAGTAAATCATGTATTATTATTATTATTATTATTAAATATTTACCAGGCAGGCAGCTTAAGCTGATGCGCCTGAGTCCGTGCTTGCATTACATTTTTTGTGTAATAAGTCCAGTTTATTTTTAAAGTCATTGAAACTTTTGGCATTGATCACTTCACTTGGGAGAGCATTTCATTCGTTTACCACTCTACTGCTGAGGAAATGTTTCTTGGTTTTTGAATGGAATGATTCACGCTGGAGTTTCAGATGATGCCCACGCAGATGTGTGTTGGTATTCATGGTGTAGATAGTCTACAACCCAGGAACGTTATACAAATACAATGCAGTCAGGATCTTATATGTCTCGATTGTCACCCCGTGCCCTGCGTTGCTCCAGAGTGGTCAAACCGAGAGCCGATAATCTTTTATCGTATGTTACATGCTACAAATTAATAGGCAATTTAGTCGCTCTTCCCTGCACCTTCTCTAGAAGATCGATATACTTCCTAAAAAATGGATTCCAGATCTGATAGGCGTGTTCCTAAATAGGTCTTACAAATGACTTATAGGTTTTCAGCATCAGTTCCGCTGTAATATGGTGAAAAGCTTTTTGAATGAGTAACAATAGAGAGTTTGCTTTCTTTACCATTGCAGTCACGGTTTCTTCCCATATTACCGCAAGAACAATATCTGCGATAGCAGGCGCGGATCTATGGGAGGGGGCGGAGGGGGCGACCGCCCCCCCCCCCCCCCCCCAACGAGGATTGAAAAAAAAATGTTGACAAAAAGCGGGCAAGATTCCTGAATGACAATCTACAGATTTTATCGTCTACCTACACTGACGATTATACGTCTACACTGACGATTATACGTCTACACTGACGACTAAACGACTACACTGATACTTTTACACTGATGATTACCATCTACTATTCTAATAGGAGACTTGAATTTGCACACGTGCGGTGTGCCTGCCATTATGTCGCGCCACGCCAGCCGTGCGCGATCGCAGATACGCACGGCGCACGTTGCCGGCTGCCCACCCCCACCGCCCGCTTCCGTCCCGACTCCAGCGCATATTCTCTCCCTGCCTCAGTCGGTCGCCCGCTGCTCGCAGGGAGTGTTGGCGTGTCGTACTTCTTTTTATTCATCCGTTTATGTTTTAAAAAGACTGATAGCGGTTGCGTCCGTTCCGTTGTGTTCTTGTGTACTCAATTACAACATGGTGAGCATTGTAATTATTTGTATTGTTCAATATATAAGGAGTTCAATTAAAAGTATAAGTAGGTATACAGTATACCTTACCCGTGGTGAAATCTCTCGGGATAAGATTTATACCTGTTTGGTAGAATCGACCCTTAGTCGTTTGTTTGTAATTTTGTATTGTTACAGGAGAAGATAACTCCGAAAGACAAGCGAAAGAGACCAGCCACTGGCACTGTCGATGCATATTTTTCGAAGATATACAGGGCCGAACCCTCTCAAGAATATTCCACACCGGTATCTTCGTCAAGCGGAGCTCCTGATTGTGTTGGTGTAAAATGTACAGCTACTGAATGGACCTGTTCATTAGCGAGTTGTGCTGTTGCTGATGGCGTCAGTTTGGATTCTTCAATATTACGTTCCACTGAAAAGATCACCGTTTATTCGACAGATATAGCCATTAATTCTACGCCAGAAAAACACACTGGGACTGGAACTAATATTCCACCTCCATTTTCTCCAGCTCAAAAGGCAAATATTGGGTTGCATATAAAAAAACTTGGGACTTTGGATGACTACACTAAGCGTCTACTGATAGAGGAGCCATGGCTGCCACCGAAAGATTATGCGTTTCCGTATTCCGTTCACATTAAACGAGGTAAAAGGGAGAAAAGATTAATAAAAATGAGTCATTTGGATGATTTCCATTGGCTCGTTTACTCGGAAGCGAGTAAAGGATTATATTGCAAGTACTGTGTATTGTTTGTGGCAAGTGAAACTGGAAGTTGCCAGACAAATACTCAACTCAATACGTTCGTGAAAATACCTATCATATCATTTGCTAAACTAACAGGGAAGGATGGATCTCTAACTTTACATGCTTCGCGACAGTATCATATAAATGCAATAAAGGCTGGACAAGAATTTTTAATGCGATATTACAAACCAGAAATTGATGTGGCCAAACAGGTTTCTTCTCAGCGATTTTCACAAGTAATTGAGAACAGACAGATTACGCTCAGTCATTGACACTATTATTCTATGTGGGCGCCAAAATATGCCTCTACGTGGATACAGGGATGATGGAAAAATTACCATGACCGAACCGCTTGCTAATGATGGAAATTTTAGAGCTCTCCTCCGATATAGGGCTTTAGGTGATACACATTTACAAAAACAACGGACAAATGTATCCGCAGGAGCTACTTATACGAGCAAGACTACACAGAATTGTACTTGATTGATTGCATTAAAGAAGAAGTAATCGAAAACCTAGTAAATAGAGTGAGAAAGGCTGGGCTTTTTGTCTATTCAGTTTTATTTGACGAAACCACAGACATAGCACACATGGAACAATTAAGCTTGAGTTTGCGTTATGTTCATGAAGGAAAAATAAGGGAGGATTTTTTGACAATTGTTGACGCTTACAATTTAATACGCTAGGAAGATATCCTGGAAGGAGAACGACGTTTGACTGGTACAGCATTGGGCCATATTGTTATAGATTTACTTTTAAAAAATGACCTTCCTTTAGAGAACTGCGTTGGCTTAGGTACGGATAACTGCTTCGTGATGACATCTGATGTTCTTGGTGAAGTCAAGAAATAATAAAATGTTGTCCAAATGCCAAAAGATGCTCATGCATAAACCATTAGTTGAATAATTCTTTGGCCAGAGTTTCAAAGGCTATTCCAGCAAGAAATGCTATTACAACCATGAAATCAGTTATAAGTTTTGCTAGGGCTTCACCTAAAAGAATGAATGTTTTCAAACGACAAATGGAACAAGCTTTCTCAGGATTATGTGAGACTCGATGGGGTGAGAGGTATGATGGTGTTATGCAGTTTCGGGAGTCGTGTCCAAATATTCTCAGGGCACTTCAAGAAATAACAAAGAGCGTGACCGTAAAACATCATCTGATGCATATTCGCTTATACCGTCGTTGAGTGATGGTGAATTCTTAATTGCAATGATATGTCTCAGCGAAATGCTCTCGATAACACGCCCTTTAAGCTTGTTTCTACAATCTCCCGAATTGGATTTACAGAGAGCCACTGAAAAATATACTGATACGCTGAATGTTCTAGAAAAGTCCAAAAGTGACGATGATACTCAGTTTACAAATCTTTTTGCTGAAGCCTCAAGTATAGCTACAGGGGACTGAAATATCTCTACCCCGTGTAGCTGTTCGCCAAACATATCGTTCGAATTACGCAACTGACAGCGCTGAAGCATACTATCGTTTGGCAGTTTTTATCCCGCTACTGGACAATGTCATAAAGGACCTCGAAACCTTAAAGGTTTTTAAATTAAACATTATAATGCCATCGGTAATAATAAAAGACGACAGTGGTCACTCAAATGTAGTAGCAGATCTTATTAGAGAGCATAAGAGTCTCCTAGGAGTTCATGCGGCAGGAGTTCTGGGAGAATACAAGATCTGGAAAGAAAGTTTTAGAAGGGAAAAGAGAAATAATCCCGCTTATTCGGAACCAAAAAATATTCTAGATGTTCTAGATCTGGCCAACGAATTCATCTACCCTGGCATACATCGCCTCATCCTTATCATGGCCTGGTTGCCCGTAAGTGTGGCGACTGCCGAAAGAAGTTTTTCAACTCTGAGGCAACTAAAAACCTGGCTACGATCCACGATGGTAGAGGATAGGTTAACAGCGTTGGCACTCCTGCATATTCATTTTGATATTCCAGTACACAAAGAGAAGATTGAAGGATTTGCAAAGAAAAAACATCGGAAACTGCAATTTGTAATTTAATTCTGTGCTATGCATATTATGTATAATTTGTTCATTGTTCATTTAGAAGTAAAATAAAAACGTACGAGTGTATTCATTATTACTTTTCCCTTTTTATAATCCTTAGTTACTTAATTACCTATCTCTATTCAGCATATTGGATGCCCTAAATTCACACTGGACTTTTTAGAACATTCTAGAACATGAAATTAAAAACCAGAACCCTAAATTCATTGGATAAGAGAAAGTGGCTCTAATCCAACTTGGAAAATTTGACCTAAACAAACTAACAAACATTGCAAGGTAAAAAATAACTTGTAATAATTAAAGATGCATCAGTGCTATCCCGCCATGACTCTGACCTGCTGTTCAGCGAAGCAAGTGTTTTGGATATTCGTCAGTTGTTCGTGAAACAATGCCTAATACATTTTTACAAGACCTTAGAGAAACGTTCCCGAAGCCAGCAGCAAAGACCAACTAGAATGGCTGAAGGGACGAACTATGTAATTCCTCACGTACATACAACCTTTGCCCAAAGACAGTTGTATTTCATCGCCCCAAAAATTTTTAATACTTTAGAAGAGTCAGTAAAAAATGTTCAAAATATACACCAATTTAAGATAAAAGTAAAAAAATGGCTCCTTTACGAAGTAGGTCGTACAAAGACTGAAAATGAATTGCTCCATACAATAATTTAAAATATGTGTGTGTGTGTATTATTATATATGTATGTATATATGTTTGTATGTGTATATGTGTATATATGTATGTTACTAACCCTATATCATATATATTTGTATTAATATGTTTACTATTTTATACCATTTTATTTTTTAATTTTCTTTTTTTCAGTTATTTTCTTATATTTTATTTCTTTATTCATTATCTTAGTGTTAGTATTGAAAGTAGTCTATTAGTCAGTACTACTCAAACGTCAGTACTACTCAAAAAACAAAGGCTATATATTTCGTATGCCCAGATACAGGCTGTTCGGTCTAGTTGGGCATTCGTCTAGAATGATCGTATGGGATGTAGTCATTTTCTTATTACTTATATAAATAATTACAAATCATATCTGTACGATCTCACTGTTAACTCTATACCAAGTTGTAACAAATAAATAAATAAATAAATAGTGTTAGTGTACTAGCCGGTATTACACAGCAAAATCACCCACCTAAACCTACTCATAAAGCTGAGATCAGAGGATCGCCGCTATCCAAGAAGCCAGGCGTTGTCCTCGAAGATTCTACGAGCAATCGATTGACGCAATTAAAGATACGTTTAATTTTGTATCGCCCATAAACTTAAATAAACTCTGGCTTCTATGCATAGACTGCAGCCCGTAGTGAACGGGCTAATTTCCTAGTCTCTACATATAAACATTCAGCCTGCTAATGTTTGAACTCGCAAAACACAAAAAGTAGTCAGCCGATTGATTTGATATTTTGTCACAACGCTGCGGTCGAATTTAAACAGAAAAAAAAAACAAACAAAACACGCGCATATTCGGAAACGCGCGTGATTTTATAGTAAAATGAAAATTTGACACAAAAATACAACAAAATTCTTTCCGCACCGGCAAAATTTTCAGTGCCCTTCGACATCGGTGCGTTTCCCATTAATTTCATATCATAGTGAGCCACGGCGAAGTGTGGCCGGGTTTTCGCTAGTTTTATATAAACCGCCCACACAGGGCAAACCTAGTGTACGAAATTCTGAAACATATTTTAAAACCACCATCGTGGCTGTTATTTTTAACCAGCTTCTAGAATTTAATAATGGCCAGCTTCGCTCATGATTCGAAGATCAGAATAATATATTACCGTCTCTCTGATTACCTAGACAATCGACAGAAGGAACAATCAAACATATTTATTATTATTCATTCCTTTAATTCGTATCAATAAGAAATTTCACCTAATCTAAGATAATATTTATCTAAGTCCCTATGGCTAAATAAATTATAATGGCGGGTCGTTTTTCAGTTTATTTCTCCCATTCAACAGGTCTTGAATTTCATCAAACGACTTATCTTTAGTCTCCGGTATGTAGAGTGCTACAAATAACATTGCCCCTATTAACAGAACAGAAAAACTCCAAAATGGCAGGTATATACTAACAGCATTACTAGTAGCTTGGTAGAATTGTATGGCACCCACATTAAACAGTCCTGTTAAAGCTATTCCATAAACAAATGCCAATGCTTTGACGTTTGTTCGGAATATTTCAGATTGAATAGCAATGATCATAGGTCCCAATGCGTTGCAAGCGAATACACTAAAAATACAAAGACCAACGATTGGTAGCCATTTAAATTCCTTTATGATGTCCTCCGCGATAGCCAGAGTATCCTTCATGAAAAAGAATATTCCTAAGGTTATACATCCTATTGAAACGCCGATTAAACCACTGATCAAAAGAGGCTTTCTTCCTATTTTGGCGCTGATCAGAGGCACCACGAACACTGAAAAAGACGATCAAATTATGAAGATTTATGAAAATGATATAAATTGATATTTCGACGAAAAGATCCGTGTTATGGCTGATCAAATAACCGAAGCAGTTTTTAATTTCATGGAATAGTATAATATGTTACAGCACTGAATATTCTCTGTCAATAGCAGATACAAAACAAGTATTTTTTGTTGCCTAAAATGGAGAGGATAAAAACATAAAAAAGTTAAAAGTAGGACAATCCCTCTCCTTAGTCATTTATTCAAGAGTTTGTTTTGATACGTTAATTTCTTCCCTTTTATACCTTTCCTCAACCTATGAAATCGAAGACTATCGCGGTTATATGTCATTATATTTTAAATGAGAAATAGACTAATTTATCGAATGAAATTAATAGCAATCGGGTTTATCGAATGTGAATTTTCAAAATCCGTCTAGCAAACAACACTCATTGTATTTATGTTACGTCCTTGCCACAGTATACCAAGTTAGAACAGTAGGCGCACTCTCAGTGACAAGGCTTTGCGGGGATAGGGTGCGTGGGAAGTGATCAGAGCGATACGTTATCACAAACGCCTGTAGCTACCGTTACGCGCGGGTGGGTGTTGTGAAAATACACAAACGTTTGAATATCTGCATCGTTGGAGTGGCGGCCATATGGCCGCCATATCGAATCGTGATGTTGGTCGCTTAGATTTAAATTTTATTCAAAGAGAAGCTATACTGTTCTTACCGCGTTCTTACGCTCTTGCGATGGGCATTGAGAACATTTTAAGAAGAGGGTTCCGCTTAGTAGGGAGTTTGAAACTGTCGTCTCTATTGAAGTTCTGGTATCTTCTTATTTCAATGGCTTCCCGGGGCATGCGCAGAAGGTAAAATTGTTCTTCGGATAGCAAAATGGAATTTTAAAACTGCATCAACTTCCGCTATCCAATATGTGTTCTCGCTGAACGTTTTTAACAGCTTTGAAATGTGTTCCATCATATGAAAGAACCCTCAACTGCATTCGATTTTATGCTCACCCAAGGTTTTCAGTGGTATTACATTCTTGACACTTTACAGGCCTCAGAGATCGAGCTATAGTTTTTTGTGTCGGTTTGAAGATCGTTTTTATAACGAATTTGTTTAGCATCTTACTAATTCGTTTTCTGACGCTCTTGAGGTAGGTATGGTAAGATTTCTCGAGATCTACTCAGTTTTTGAGTTTCGTCGGTATTGGATCGTGTGCTTTTCTCGTGATATCTTTCGTAACCCTCGATAACGGCGGTTGCAACATCGCTGAAACACCTCGTGCTAGAATCTTCAAGCGGTAAATTCATCTTTATCTTATTCCTCTCTGCCTGTTTAACGACGCTGGTTATGAAGATGTGATTTAAAATTTTTGAAAGCGAATATATTGTGTTTATAGCCGATTCGTTTCGATTCCAATCAAATTTAAGTACATAATAAAAATTTTGTGAACTAATAGGTATCTACGTAATGTTTTAATGCAATTTAAAAGTTTTCATACTAAAGATGATATTTATATACGAACATAAAATTATATAAAAGGTAGTAGAAAAGAATCATATGCATCTTGACAAACATAATGGACTCTCTAGACGATCAAGCGTGCTTGACAAGCTTCGCGTCGCGGGCATGGAGGGGATCGTAAACCGCAGGAAATATGCAAATATTTTTTTGTAATATTTAACAAAAATGCCTATTTTTGTAGTTTATACCAGGAAGTCACGTTAATTAGACGTAATTGATTAATGAACGACGTGACGCCCTAGTATAAAACTACAAAATTAGGCATTTTTCGTAAATATTAAAAAATATATATTTGTATATTTCCTGCGGTTTACGATCCCCTCCCAGCCCGCGACGCGATGCTTGACAAGTATGCTTGATCGTCTAGAGCTCCCTTAAGCACACTTTACAATATCAAAATGAAATGCCAGTGTACATAAAAACAGGAAAGTACAATTTGAGAAAATTAATAAAATAAAATTATTTAGTAATTCATGGAATTATGAAAAGTTTTCGTTTTGATTTGCTATTTTCTATTTTTTTCTTACCTGAAGCAATAATCACAACACCCAACGCAATATTGATCCTTTGGCTGAGCTCGATCGATTGTCCACTTTGAAATAATATCGTTGGTGTATAAGTGCCTACCACCCCTAATCCTGATGCAGACTCGAGAAATCTCAAAACTGAAATAAAAGTTTGTAAAATTAAGATCAATTTAGTCATTTTGTATAGAATTAAAAAAAACGGTTGTGAAACTGCAAAATTTCCCTGCAAGTAGACAAGCAACCCCCCGCGTCGACTCAACCTCCCCTCGCACGCCAATTCGTAGTATAATTGTAGTTTTTTCAAATGGTATTATTTCAAACAAATATATAGTATTTTTTTTATATGCCAGATATTAAATATTATTTGCGTCACTTGTTTACATGTTATTTTAACTAAAATTTCACACGTGATTTCGGTCCAGAAAAGCATCTTTGTACCGAATTTCGAGACTGAAGTATGACTAGTGCGCCCTCTGGTGGACCGATTTCAAACACAATATTTTCAACTCTTGCTATGACCATATGATGCCTGCTTGCCCCAATCGGATGAACTGTTTGGGCGCTATCGTTTAAGAATATACACACACACAGAGACACCCAGAACACAGATAGACTGCAGTCTGGAAATTGCCTTAATCATCTCGGAGGGACTTAAAACGTATTTATCCGTCTTCATCTCGAAAACAAATTTTGCGTTGTCCGTTGGTAGTCCGGTAAAGTGAAAATATTGAAAGCATGATCTTAAGGGCTCTCTAGACGATCAAGCATGCTTGTCAAGCATAGCGTCGAGGGCTGGGCGGGGATCGTAAACCGCAGGAAATTGCATTTTTTTTAAATATTTACTAAAAATGCCTAATTTTGTAGTTTGTTTTATACCAGGGAGTCACGTCATGCATCAATCAATTAAGTCTAATTAACGTGACTCCTTATAAGCATTTTTGGCAAATATTTAAAAAATATATTCGCATTATTCCTGCTATTTACGATCCCCTCCCAGCCCGCGATGCAATGCTTGACAAGCATGCTTGATCGTCTATAGAGCCCCTTATTTTGAAATGGTTAATATTTAGTTTACAAACTAGAAATCATATTATATATAAACCGGGTCTCTGCGAAAAGTGTCCTAAATTTAAGAAATGCTTCGTATGATAAGTAATAAAAAAAAATATATTTTGAAAATTTCCTTGGTAAAATGTTGCTGGATATTATGAGAATGGAGAGAGCAATGTTGGACATCAGTCTCCGCGACAGAGGGCGCAATAAAGAAATACGAAGGCGCACGGGGGTGATAGACGTCATGAAACGTGTCGCCAGATTGAAGTGGGGCTGGGCAGGTCACGTCGAAAGGCAGGATGATGTGAGGTGGCCGAAGAGGCTTGTCCAGTGAAGACTAAGAACCACAAAGCGAGGCGTAGGGAGACCACAACTACGATGGCTGGACGACATCAGAAAAGCAGCAGGGACCAAATGGATGAGGGACAGCAGCTGACAGACAGACATGGAAGAAGTAGGAAGAAGCCTACGTCCAGGGCTGGACCAAACCAGGCTGAGAAAGAAGAAGAAGATGAGAATTTTAATAGCATGAAAAGTACTCGTGGTCTTTTGGGATATTTGATTCCCATGGAACAGTTAATTCTACGATACGGACCATCTTCCGAGATAGAGAGTAAAGAGTTATATCTGGACGCAGGGCTGTACATCCGAGACTTTCAGGGAATTTATACTGCTTAGAGACCGAATCGACCTCCATAGTCCAATCTGAAGCTTTCTCGATTATTGAGAAAGGTTTTGCAGTGAGATGTTTTTTGCCTTTAGAGCCAACCCACACAAACTGTATTGGGGGTTTGGAGGACACTGTGGAACCCTTGTTGGCACGAGCCACTGAGAGGCTAAGTACCTCGCGAATAACAGCAAGGACTTTGTCGTGGCGGTAAGTGTACCGTCCTTGATCCAAGGTCACCTTGCAGCCAGCTAGAATATGTCTAGCTGTGCAAGGGGTGTTGCTACAAAGGGGACATGAACTATCCTCGGCATAGCTCCAACGAGCGAGGTTACTGGGGTCTGGAAGTGTATGCTGAAAAGCATTTAAATAAAATTTCAGCGTCTCTGGCGTCCAGTCATACAACATTACTTTCCAGTGCATTGGAGGAGGAATGCAAAAGTCTCCAATTGTTGTCCAATCATTCTGGCATTGAAGGCCAATAGTATGAGCCATACTTTTGCTATCGTAGTCTCCCCGCAAGAGAGACTTCTTCAAGTCCATATCGCTCATGGTTGTACTGCCATACCCCAGACCAGTGCCATTCTGGCTGATTCCAGTAAGGAACTTTTTGTGGAAGTCAACGCGGGCTTGTAGATCATTTGACTCACTACGGCCACTTACTACGTGCTTCGATATTGCCGGATCCTTGGAATTACTTAGAATCGAATTTTTGGTTATTCTGGAGTTGGCGTAGAGCAGAGAGGGCAGTTTTAGAGCTAGCCCAAAATTGTGTTTGGACCTGAAGAGAGTCGAGGGGTCAGCTGGTTTGGCTAAGGACATCTTGCGGTGTCAACTACAACGGGCGAGCCCGTCACCACAGGACGTTTTAACGATTAGTCGTTCTATCGCCCTGCAGTGAACGTAGAGACTTTGGACAGTACATTCTACGTCCAGCTACGTCAACAACCCGTGAGAGTCCAACGCCTTACCGCGAGTTAGCCAGGAGTAAACCCGGCGGGCTCGAGATACTCGCGCCCTCACTTCCAATTGTGACCAGATTTCTCCGGTCTCTCGATTGGTACCGAGTTCGAGGTCGCTTGCGCGGTCCTCTCCCTTATGAAGCGGTGAAACGGAGAGCACAACCGATTGGAGCAAACCCCGCACGGTGCGCAGACCGTACAATCTTCGCGGACCAAGGCGTCCTTTGCCCGCCTCTTACCCGGGATCGGATGGCCAATGGTCAATTCCAGAGCAGTCGCCATAAGGTACGCAACCACCCCCGCTCTATAGGAAACAGTACAGTTCCCAGACTCCCCCGACTGTTAGTCGGAGAGCACAACCGATTGGAGCAAACCCCGCACGGTGCGCAGACCGTCCAGGGGCGCCAGAGGTTTGATTCCCAGGGGAGACTGGTTGACCCAGTGTCCTACCCAGGACTCGCACCCCATGCGAGGAGGCCGTCGGATGGGTGTTGACCCGTGAGTGTGACCGACCCTGGACACATGGGTCATCGTGGCCAACTCATCATGGGCCCGTTAGCCAACTCATCATGGTTTGGCTAAGGACAACCAGGATTTTAGACTGGCTGTCACCAGTGCATCCGGACGAGACAGTTAAGAGTTTCAAGGCGATAGGTGAGGGCAGCAAACCCCGCCCACCGCCCGGGCAGTTATAACGACGAGGGTCGTCTTGTCTGCCCGGGATGTCGTGCTACGACAACCCTGCGCGTACCAGAAGGGTAAAACGCGCAGGGGGTGAAATAGGGTAAACCACCCCCCCCCCGTACCGCCCCGAGAACCCATTTATTCAAAAAAATAAATCGTATTTACAAAAAAAAAAAAAATTTACAAAATATTACAAAATTTAACGAGAAAAGTAACAACAATATCCAGACGAGACAGTTGGGTTTTGGTGAAATCGTAAATAAGAAAAGGCCATGACAAATGTGAAGTTAGATAGTTGTCATAGATCCAAGCCTTACGAGAGCCAGAAATTAGCAATGCATCTATCTTTTCCAGGCAACTACTGAAATGTTCTATAATATGATCGCCAGAGAGGTCTTTTCCCTGGCAGGTGATTTTTCTGCCAAGAAATTTGAAGTGGTTATTTGGGTCTATAAGGGAGATAATAGAGCCCTTATAGACCAATTTTGGGTCATAGGACGTAAATTTTGTGTCTATGCGGGCGAGTCCAAGGCAAAAACATTTGGAGGGCTTCACTTTTATACAGCCTGACCAGTCGCAGAACCGCTCCACTTTCTGTAATAGCAGGGAAAGCTGCTTGGGGCTCCTGGTGATAAAAGTTAGGTCGTCGGCAAAAGCGAGGCACGACGATGTGTATTGGCCGTCTGTTTTAAAACGGTAACCCCACTTCTTGTCGAACTGGGTCAGGCTTTCCAGTAGTATATTGAAAACGATATTGAATATCGTTGGAGAAAGGCAACAGCCCTGAAACAGTCCAATTGAATATGATATAGAGCGGGTAGTCCATTCTTGCATTTTGACATGGAACGTCAGACAGTTGTAGTAGGAGGCTGCAATGTCACGCACCACAGGTGGGAAGTTGTACCAGCGGAGTGCAAAGTGGAGGAGACTGTGTCGGACTGACCCAAAGGCATTCTCTAGGTCGAGCCAGCATACATTGATTTGGCGTTCGTGCTGTCTCGCATCCTTAATGGCAGCAGCCAAGAGAGAATTGTGCTCGAGGCAGCCTGAGACGCCACGCATGAAGCCTTTTTGTACTGACACTCCAAGGTAATCGTTCCGGTGCATGAATTCGCTCATCCTCATGTGGACTATGCCAAAAAAGATTTTGGCCACAGTATCTGTCAGAGCAATGGGCCGAGCGTCCTATGGTCCGGTGCAAACTGGGACCTTCGGAATTAAGATGACTGTCGCTCGGCCGAAATTCTGTGGGACTACACCGCTATTCCATATATGTCGGAAGATGGATCCTAAATATTGCAGAAGGCAGGGGCACTTTTTATACACTAAGTAGGGAATACCATCGGGACCTGGAGTAGAGGCCGACGGCTTCCTTTTTATTTGATTTAAAATCTCATCTAGAGATGGGGGTTGAGAGGCGAAAGCTACTGTAGGCAGGTGCGGAGGTTTAATGCCCGGAGGAGGGCTATACGTATGTATGGAGCCGCATTGGATCCTCATAAGTGGTCGAAAAGTATTCCGTGGCCATTTCTTCCGGGATTTGGATTGTGCTCTTAGCGGCAGACAAAACCTTTTTACTGTAGTTAAAACGGTTTTTGTCAAACCGGGATTCCTCTTTAGGCTTGAGAAATGCTTCTTTGCGCTTGTTGTTTTGCGTGGCTACGCTCTGTATCAGTTTGAGTATAGAGCGGTATGCGCGCGAGAAGTTGTGGCAGAGGGCCTTATCTCCGGCTTTCTTGGCTTCACGTAGCTGGCGACGAAGTAGCCGCTTCTGCCTAAGGAGCTTTGCTTTGAATGCGTTTTCTCTGTGAACCGGGTCGACATGGGTAGATTTTGGGTAAACACCAGAGAAGTATTCATGGACCGCCACCTGGAAGGACGACAGTTGAACACTGGCAGGGCATTACGGTTCACAGAGTGGTCAAGGATGGAAGTTAAATTACTATTGTGAAATTCCCAATCCTCTTTTGCAAGTGAAGGGAATTTTAGAGGAGGGAAATATATGATTGGCGCAGGTCGTGGAGACCGGTCGGGTGACAAACTGCGGGCAGATGTGGAGTCTAGGGACGTGTGAGGTTCGACTCTGTCCGTGACTCCTTGCGACGGTTTAAGACACTGCCGTGCAGCGTCGCTATCATATATTATTTCAACTCTTTCGTAAAATAATCCTTCGCAATAGGAAATCACATATTTCAAAAAAAAACGAGTCAAAAGTAAATTTCATTCTAAAATTAAGTCTCTATTCACAGGATTCGATTCCCGTTTCATTTTGATGCACTATTTGAAGAAGCAATGAGAAAATTTAAAACAACATTTTTAACTGTAAATCGTAGAAAAATAGCCTGCAATAATAATAGGTACATATATCATGTGAACCACGTTAAAAAATATATAGCTTAACTGCATTTATGGAATAACTGAAGACAACATACTAAATAAGCACTCAAAAATTTCACGATTTTCAAATCGTTTTGTCGCTCTTATAAAATGAACTTCGTGATATTTTGTCTCTTTTTGCTACATTTTAGGGACCAGTGAGATAGTGTTACATAACGCTAATAACTATTAACATACTCATATTTACCCGTGAATATAATTAGGCTTTTCCTGTGTAGCTTATTTGTGAAAAGCTCATAAAATGTTGATTTGTTTTTCATATCTTTCTTGACAATGTTATATACATGGGTTGATTCTGTTTCCAGCTCCTGCAATATTTATAAAATGTATTTCAGTATTATTTAGGTAACACTGAACGCTTAGTGTCTTAAAATAATATGGGAACTATGAAGTTTATCACGAAGGTCGTTTGCAGACGGACCATGCCGACGATGAAAAAAATTGATGTATGACGAAATGATCAGCGATCTCGGCAACTCAGCGGAGAAATAGCCATCAGGCTGAGGAACGTGTCGGGGGCTCCATGGTACGTCCGAAACGAGACTCTGGAATGCGACTTTAGCGAGATTCCGTGTAGGAATACATCAAGCGCCTCGCACGCGCCATGTACTAAAGGGCCAACACTTCGTAGCACGTGCACATCCTCGAGCTCGATCCGCTGTTTTGTGGGTACGATTTAATGAGTGAATTGGCCACTCCTCTAATTCCATGATGGTTTAGCTTGTCTACCAGGGTATTGATGTTTATACAGTCGAATGCTTTGCTTAGATCGCAGAACTTTTATACACTTTTTTTATACACTGTTAGCTTAGATCGCAGAACTTTTTATACACTTTTTTTATAATTTGAAATGCAATTTCATTTGTAGAAATACTATTTTTTGTAATTTCGTAATGTAATTATATATATAATATTTTGTTGTAATGTAATTTCTATACCCAGATCGGGTTTATGAAAATAAATTTTTCTTATTCTTATTCTTATTCTTATTCACCAGACCGCCCGAAATCTGGAAGCCGTACCCGCGCAGTCTGTTAGATTACAGCAGCCATTCGCCTATATAGCCCGCATATATCTGTCTACATAGCCAATCACCATTTCGCATGTACCATCGGGCACCCCTCGACATACCTTCCACAGGGCGCGCAGCCCTGCGATGCCACACTAAGAAAGCCGGGTCAATGGGCCCGGCTCACATGAACCCCCCCCCCCCCCCCCCCACCGATTGCCCAGCGGAAAAAGACGTAATGGTCATTGAACAAGGTCAGTCGACTGAATCACAGAATGAATCAATGGATGGAGCTTAAGCGTTGACTATTCCTATAAATTATAATTAGCTGTTGGTTTTCCTGAAAAAAAAAAAAATAAATAAATAAATAAATGCTCCCCAAGAACCAGCGCCGAAAATTCACATCAATTCGTGGTAGAAACGGCTACTATTTCTACAGCCTAAAACATGATAATATTTTATTGGTTAAAAAAATCAAGCTTAAGTATATGTAATCAACATGTTAATATTTTATTGAATCAATGAATCAACGATTTACGGAATCAATAATTTAATACAATAGTATTGAGAATACCATGCAAATATTATGAGAATATCATGCATTTTATGAATATTGTGCATTGAGAATATCATGCAAATTGTATTTCTTAAGTTCAAATGTGTGATTTAAGATAATCGCGTGACGTAGTCGTGTGCTTATCAGAGAAAATTGGCACTTACAATTTAGTAAACAAAACCCAACCAATCGTCTCACAAACCGAACACTTATATATTATTTTTTTTATTCCAAGATATTGATATAATTCTTTCGCCGATACTTTGTAATTTCTATTTCATGCAAATGGAGTTTGTCGTTATAGTCGTACTCAAATACAGGTCGTCCGATACTTGGCACCAAACCACTTTTTAAAGCGTCACTCGTCCACTTGGACCCGAATACAAATTAAAAATTGGCCTCTGGTATGACTCTGGTCAGTACTTAGATGTTAACCATTTACGAGAATATAAATTTGGACGTAAGATCGTTTGAGATAAACGATTTCGCGGTTTCCAAAACAAGGTTTTTGATATTTAGTTCATCGATGACCCGGGGTGCCTTTGTAGAAAGGGTCGTAAGACCGCTAGTTTCATTATGTGGACGTATCCTGTTCGGTAGTCAGTCAGTCGGTCTCCTATCTGCTACCCTGAGCTGGTCGGTGATGCTGAATTCTGAGAATTCGTACCGCATTGGTTTTCGTGCTTGGAGTACTTAAAGACTTCAACCACGACAAGTAATCAGGACCAGGCTTTGTTTCCTTAACCAAGCGTGCAAATTGTAGCTTCCAATTTTGTCGGATCGGTCCTTGTTATTGTTTTCTTGTGGCGTTCGTCCCTCACGGGTGTTATCCGTCACTCTGACGGTCCTTTAGGCCTTGCTCTTGTTTGCTTAATCCTCTTTATTAGAATATTGTGCTAAATTCATTTTATTGCTTTGTTAGACTAATTAAATTCGATATTATTTTTTCAACGTTTTCATTTAACTCGTTGTACTTATTGTTTTTTACTGTCCCAAAAAATAAATCGTTTTACACGACGTATGTACCAGGGTTGTTGCGAATATCAGCATCAGCGGATTATCAGCATCTGCATAAGCATCCGCATTAATCAATGCTGATTTTTATTGTTTGCTGATATTCTGCTCGTGACATGATCTTGAAGGGCAGACCTTAGCTCTAACCGCATGCGCATGCTGTCATCTCAGCCGGCAAGTATTCCTAGCGAGGAATTATTCAGCAGTGCCGGTATTATATATGTTTAAGAGCCGTATTACAAAATAGCGTAGGTATTCTTTTAAAATGAGTTGAAAAAATGAACGCATTTTTTTTGGATGTAACTATAAAAGATAGGATAAATAAATAAATAAATAAATAAATAACTATTCAACCCTGAGAGAAAAACCGCGGCACTGAGCGCTCTTCTCTTGCGCAAGCAAATATATACACAATTTCTAATTGTTTTTTGCAGTGTTTTCTCCTTTCTAATGACAATAATGTATATTATGTCGTATTGCTAAAAGAGTGAACTTTAATATAGTATAAGTATTATATAAGAATCTTATTTTATTTCTGAGAAAATTAGAATGATACAGGAAGATTTTTTTTTTAATTTTGTGTAATTGTAAGTAATGTATACCTTGGATATGTGGTCAAAAAACGAAAAAATAAAGCCGTAGTGTACATCAAGAATACATGACGGACATAAAAAAAAATAGTATACGGTTTTCGTTGTAGTGATATTACTGTATTAAGGAGCTCAAAGTTTGCCTTCCGAGCGTTTTACGAATAACGACTTTCGGAAAATGGGCTGAATAAGTAAATAATATTCGTTACATCTAAAATTAAAGGCCGCTATGGTCAACATCAAGAAATGGTCCAGGTAATTCAGTAATTAAAGTTTGTAGAAATCTCTTTATTTCTTGGAATTAGAACGCCAAAAATCCACTTTTCTTGCCTTTCTGGAAAAAATATGTGAACGGGTAAGCCTTCCCGTAATCGACTGCAATCTAAAAAGGCAGCTCAGCTATTGTTTTTAAAATATAACTTACCTTTAATAAAATTTCAAGTTGGGTGGTTAACCGCCAATTGTATTTTATATTTGTATGTTACGTTATGGTAGTTTTTTTTTGTTTTTTTTATTTTTATTTTATTTTTTTAGATAAGTAACAGCATGAACTTATAATTAGATACATAATTCTTTAAAAAAACATGTTCTTATGCCGATTATAACTTACGCCGTTCGAAATTATTTGAAAAATATTTTACAAACTAAATTATGAAACAAAAAATACAATACATCCGTAAATATTTATTAATCAAATGACCACAAAAGTTGTAGAGTTAACCGCAAACATATAAACTTATACAACATAAATTGAAAATAAGTAAATGGGAATACATACATACAAATGAATAATTACTGGCAGTTGTCGCTGCAGCTTCAAGGGCGGCTCGTACTGCCGATTTGAAGCTAATTTGGTTTCTACTATAAATGTCAAGCCCTGTGAATTTATCATTATACGTACGTGGCAATCGGTTAAGCATTGAATTGCGCGTGTAGTTAGAATGTCGTCTCGGGGGCTCGAATAACTGTATAGATCGGTCCTTCAGAGCGATGCTCGAAACTATGTATGGGCTATCCAGCGTCCCATTGACGATGTCATGTAGCGCAGCCATATCCGCAGCAGTTCGCCGATCCTCAAGCATATTAAAATGCTGTAGCCTATCATGGTAAGAGTCAAATGCGAGATGTTCGCGTCGGGCTATGCACCAGACGAAACGTCTTTGAATCCCCTCCAGTTGGGCTTTGTGCACGCTATATTGCAGAGACCAAATGGGAGACGCGAATTCAAGAATGCTGCGAACATAGCTGTTGTATAGTGTCAGTGCGGCCTTGGTGCCCGAGAAGGGCTTAGTCATCTTTAACACAAACCCTAGCATTCTGTACGCCCTCTCTGCTGCTTGTCGACAGTGACTATCGCCTAGAAGTTTGCTGTCAAGGTAGACACCAAGGTCGCGAACGCAAGTGCTTTCTGGTATGGTATCACCAACGGCATTGATATAATAATCCCAACTGATTTTCTTTATATTCCTTGTGAATGTGATTTTGTGACACTTTGAGGCATTTATATCAATACCATTAGTGATGCAATAAGCCGAGAGTCGATTTAAATCCGACTGCATGTTGACGCAGTTTTAAGTACTTCTAATGGTACTTTACCTTTAAAATGTAAGAAGATTGTTTTTGATAATTAAATAGCGAGTGCCTTGGCAAACCAGTAGTAATCCCTCGCTCCCTGGTTTCCATTTTCGAATGGACGACTACTTTGCACAAGAATGGCCGTATACCAAATTCACTTAACTGAACTTCTATCTGTTGTCGGGGCAATTTTACATTGGATCCATGGCGCCTTTGCCTGCGTTACCCACTAGTATCGGTTGCCAACGGGTTATTTCTAAGGACAGTTGACGACCATTCAACATCTACCACGTTTTCTCAACATACGTTTCCATACTCCCTCGGTAATTCGCCGAGTTCAAAGACCCTTAACCCATTAAAGCCTGCCCATAGATCGGCTCGTACGATTTTGATGAAATTTTGATATATGTGTCCAGGGGACCATAGAAGTTGACAGCAAAAAAAATTTTTTTTTATCTGCCAACACAACTGATATATGACATGGGTATTTAAATACCCGACAGGCATTGGTGTGTTAGTTTTGACGACTGGCATAAATCACCTACACTTGGGTGGATTGCCATATAATAATAAAGAAGAAGAAGAAGTAGTAACTGCTTTTACTTTGATATATCTTTTAACATATACCGTGTGCATTTTAAGGTTATTATTTGTATAAAGAACACCCTGACAGCGTTGATTCGTAAAGATTCAGAATGGTTAGTCGAAAGAAAGTTGTTACTGCTACCGAGCTGCAAGCTATTTTGGATAAATTGGTCTGATGGAGATTGTGATGTAGAATATAACTTTGGCCAATACGCAGACGCTGTTAATATTGTCATAACACTACCCGATGCGGTCGATTCTGTTAGTGACAATGGAGAATTGGACGACAATTTTCAATTGTTGCACGATGAACTGGAGATGCCTCGTGAGATTGCCGGACAATTCGAAATCGAATGTAATTACGATGTCACGAACGAGCACATACCATCGGGCTGTGGTGATGATGATACAGATGTCGTAAATGAACCCAACCTTGAACAAGAAGAACAAGATGGTATGCCAGTGGCTTCAACATCTAGTGGTCGTGGCCGTAAATCAACACTGAAATCAAGGAAGGCACCGAAGCGATCCCTAATCGATGAACCAATAAAACCAAAATGGTCTCGGTTGCAAAATTATCAATTCGATAAGATTCCATTCGATGATACGGCCACTTCATACAAAGCGTTGTATCAACAGATTGGTGCCATGAATCCTGCGCAGCTTGGGAAATATTCATCGACGAGGACGTGTTGAACCTGTTATCCACTTCCACCAACCAATATGCTTCGGCCAACAATTGTCCATTATTCATTGCATCAATTGGAGAAATGAAAACATTTTTGGGCGTGTTGTATATAACCGGTTACCACACCTTGCCGCAAACAGATGGTTATTGTCATCTTTCGGGTAGAACAACAATTATCATCATCCGGGTAGAACGTCAACTTCCAGGGCACAACTGGTAATGCGTTACGATCATATCGATCATTTTATCGGAAAACTCAATACACGTCGCCGTTGTCCGCAATGCGGTGGCAAAACTGAATATGGTTGCTTGAAGGGCCAGGCTAACTTGCAACCCGCTCCTTGCTTCCTGGATTACCACAACGGTGTTGCATCAGATAATATGAAGATTGCTAAGGCTAAATAACATATCTCTTTATGTTTCCTCAAGAAAATAAAAACAATTCATATTTAAAAGAGCTTTTATTCACTCCAAAAGATTGTTTTTCATATTGCAAAAAATAGATATTTTTGGTATACACCATGGACTGTTGGGTATTTAAAGTACCATTTTCATTAGACCTGGTTTGACAGCCAGGTATATTAACATATCGCTTTTGGTTTTTCTTTATTACTTAGAGAACACCTAAAGCTATCTGGTAAGGGTGAGCGTTTTTTGTTTTACCCATTTCCCTATATTTGGCAGCACTTTTCCTGAGCACTTCCAGACCAAAAAAAAAGCGCGACTTTTACCTGTAAAATAACAACGGTAAACCGCTGAAAATTATGCCGTTCTATTATTTATTTTTTAAGCCCATTCTGTGCCTTTACAAAAACAAACAAAATGCAGCGATATCTCTCACCTATTCCACACTAGATTTTTTTAGGTGTCAACACTTTTTTGGGTATATAAATACCCAGTAGGCTGGAATGGGTTAAAAGTGCAGAAAGTAGTATCCGCCCAGGGCCCGCCCGAGGGATATCTCTGCAGCACACTGCAGATATGCTACCGCTTACACCCGCGGAACACAAGTATAGGCAGAGTTCGCTGATGCTTTCCGGGGTATTTCCACAAAGGACACTTCTTTGTGATCCATGGAATATCCACAACACTGCGCTGACTGTCTTCCTGAAAAATCTGGAGATAGACCTCTGACCCCCACTTGTGAGACCCACTTGTGTCCAAATATAAAATGAATAGAGAATATTTCACCCCAGGCTCAGCCATCTCCATACAAAGAAATATAATACACTAGTCGGTAACTACACATTCCCTTGAAACCCTGGGCGCTACGAAAATCGAAGATTAAAAGTACTTCAGAAACATAACTTCAGAAAGGGACTCTAGCGATACCGCTCTCACTTGCACCTAAACAAAGTAATCAATTACAAATATTTATCACCTCTTCCGTTAATCCAGGCCTCAATTTTGCCAGAGATACTTTAGCTTCGCTATTCCTATTTTTCATGTAGAGAAAATATGGCGTTTCGGGTAAAATCATACAGCCGATCGTGTAAGTTGTTGCGCTCAAACACAAATATACAATAATAGCCGTGCGGTACGATAAGAATGCTCCCAAAATGAAGCTCGTCAATAATCCCACTAACAGAACATTAAATAAAAGTCCCGTAAGCGGGCCTCGATTATCGTTTTCGGCTATCTCCGATACGTAGGCTACGCTAACCTGAAAATAATAATAAAAAAATAATAAAATATTTGTAAAGGAGATGACCAAAGTTGGTCCAAATGTCCACCATTAACGAAACCTATAGTAATGAATAGTCCACTAAATATACAGTAACTTTCAGTAAGACAGGGAAAAAAATAAGTTGTCAGTGAAAAGTTATGACCAATTGAAATATAAAAGATATTTTTTTTGCTCATTAGTCTCCTATTTATTTCCATCCATTGTTATTGTATGCAAGTAGCGTTACATAATGTATTGCTCTCTCATCGCTAGCTCCACGCGAAACGATTCGTGAGACATAACATGATTTTTGTCTCTTTCGCACTGTCC
>OX155964.1:22138828-22141328 GCA_944548615.1 Micropterix aruncella | reverse complement strand
ATATATATATATATATATATATATATATATATATATATATATATATATATATATATATATTTTATTTATTTATTTTAAACATAACATACAGAATTCATAAAATGGTCATACTAAGTAATGGTACGAAGTAAACGACGACCAACATTCAAATGACCATGCTCAGCGCATGCCCAACTAGGCCGAATATAGCCTGTATCTGGGCATACGATTTTCAGACTTGGGTGGAGAAGCATAACTGACGTATGTACTCGTACACATACATATACACATATATAGATACATAAACTTAAATATTTACATATATAAATATATTAATAGATATATATACACATATATAGATACATATACTTAAATACATACATATATAAATATATTCATAGATACGCATTAACATATACATATATATACATATTTATGCAGGTAGTTTATTTTTAAAAGATGATTTGCAAAAGATCGTTCTCTGTCCTTGAACGACCTATATCGTCAAGAAGCCATTTTTTTATTTTTTTATTGAATAAAACGGTACTTTCATTTTTTTATGTCGTCATCAAGACGGTTGAATATTTTGGGTACTATAAAATTTAATTGTCTTTGGGCAAATGATGAATTAACTCGTGGAACGGCATAATTCAAGCCTGCAGATGCTCTTGTAGTTCTGTGTTGCTGGCTTCGTGGTCGTTTATCAAGGGTTCGATGGAAGAACATGAGTGATTGTTTCACAAACAGCTGGCGTATATCTAATACCTTACTTTCTTGGAAAAGAATGTTGGAATCATATCGTGGGGGCCTTCTATTGATTACCCTCAACAGAAGCTTTTGGGCTTTCACTAGAGGATCCAAGACAGATTTTGCACATGCTCCCCACGCTATTATTCCGTGCACCCATAAACCCTGACATAGGGCCATGTAAACCATTTTTAGGGAGTTCTTGGGAAGGACGTTGCGTAATTCTCTGAATACGAAAACCAGCTTCCTAGACCTCGAGGACAGTTGTACTACTTGATTATCCCAGCTCAGTTTTGAGTTTATTAAGACGCCCAGATACTTAACTTCGGTTTTTTCTTGAATATGGTAACAAGCGCAGGTTGATTGCCTATTACAGTGGTAAGAGTGGATTATTAATGGCGGAGGAGGTGTGATGACTACCGGACGTAAACCAAACGTAATGAAATTTGTTTTTGAGGCATTTAGGGTTAGGACATGTCGATAGAACAATGCTTTCACACTATCCAGGCTCTTTTGGGCCTTTACGAGTACTTCAGGCCATGATTCTGTTTCCAGGAGGAGGACCGTGTCGTCAGCAAAGGAGACAATTTTAGCGTTATCGCCAAGAGGCAATTCGCACAAATCATTGACGTACATGAGAAACAGAACAGGGCCAAGTACACTGCCTTGAGGTACACCAAAGCATATTTCGGCACTGTCACTTTCTTTGTCGTCGATCACTAAAACCTGTGACCTATCCTTCAAATAACTTGTTATCCAGTCATTCGCGTATCCTTGTATACCATATCCAATAAGCTTTTTTTTGAGTATCGCGTGTGAAACAGTATCAAATGCTTTAGACAGGTCGAGGAAAACTGCCATGGCTTTTTTACCTTGATCAATAATGTTTGCTGCGGATTGAGTAACAAAGCTAATGGCGTCATTTGTCCCTCGACCTTGTCTAAAGCCATATTGATGTTCGGAGAAAAGGCCCTCGGAGTCCAAGAAATTAACGAGCTGTGACTTAGCAATTTTTTCAATTATTTTTGAAAACAGGCTGAGTAAGGAGATAGGCCGATAGTTGCTAATATCATCGCTGCTACCAGACTTGTAGATAGGTATTACTTTAGCCTTCTTAAGGCATTGAGGAAAAACTCCGGTTTTAAAACTTAAATTAATTATATGAACGATAGGCTCTACAATCCAGTTCTCCGCATATTTCACGAGGTCACTAGGAATGGCGTCACAGCCAGGGGCACATTTTTTTAGGTTCCTAATTATTCTGCTAACCTCGTTTGTGTCAGTAGGAGTGAAATTGAATAGTGATTTACTTTTTCGCTGACTATTTATTGAGTTTGATAACATGTCCTCAGTAGAGTCAATATCTCGGAGTATAAGCTTTGCCAGTTTTTCCCCAACAGTCGCAAAGTACTGATTTGAAAAGTTTAATGTCTCTTGAGGATACTGATCAATATAGCGGACTTCTTGTCCTATTTTAACAGCTTTAATTTTGGGCTGTTCTTTTTTTCCGAAAGCTATATCTTTTATTATGTCCCATGTCTTTTTCTTGTCTCCATTGACTTCATTTAACAGGTTCTTGTAGTAGTCGTATTTAGTTTTTTTTATAAGCCTTTTGCACATATTGCGATAGTTTCTGTAATAGTTCAGTAGATGTATGTCATTAGGATTTGTTTTAATAGCTTTGTGAATTTTGTCACGTTTTCTTTCTTAGATTTAATAAAAGACTATCCGTTATCCATGGTTTAAATATATATATATATATATATATATATAT
>OX155964.1:22055691-22138628 GCA_944548615.1 Micropterix aruncella | reverse complement strand
TAAAATTTACTTATTCTCTAGATTGTTTTATTGTTTACTTAAAATTTACTGATGAATTAGTAGCTTTTTTTTTGCAACACTGACATACTTATCAATTTTTTTGGAAAAACAATGACAGCGGATGGATAATTGAATATATATGTTAGGAATTACACTTTGAAAAAAATATTTACATTAGGACACAAAATCAAAGGAAAAATCATGAAAAACAAAAAAAAATCGGTTGTGTCATCAAGAGACTTCCCCAGAAAACCGAAAATCCCTACCCCACCACCCGCGCTCCAACCCCCTACCCTCTTCTCAAGCACATACCCAGCAAACCCCCCAACCCCCCAACCCCCCCAATTCACCACTCTAACCCATCAATCCACATCCCAACCCACAAATTCAATATGCAATATTTCAAGATTGAAGTATGACTAGCACGTCTCCTGGTGGACCGATCTCAACTACAATGAAACGTTTGAGCACTATCGTGGAGGAATACAAACACACACACAGACACATAAACACAGGCACGCAGAGAAACTTTAGTCTGGAAATTGTCTTGATCGTCTCGGGTAAGGGGAGAGAGGGAAGGTGAAAAAATAAATGTTTCTATATTCATCTTAAAAAAAAGATGTTTACGCGTTCACAACACTTTTCCTAACCGTTGTAACAGAAATTCCTTTTTTTTGCGCTTGTGTCCCGAATTATCATTAAAGGTTACTTCTCAGGGTTTTCTATAACCTTTTTCTGTTCCGAAAATGTTGTTTATTGTTGCTTTTTGAAATCATCCAAAAATTTTCCTTAACAGCTGTCAGATGACATTAATGTTGCTATTATGGAGATATATTTATTAAAAGATAAATAAATAAATAAATGAATGACAACTAAAAATTATAATATTAATTAAAAAGAAAACCTACATAAAATTTAACTTTGATTAAAAAAAAAAATTGGAAGTAAATCTACACTCTTTGCCATAGAGTAGAGACATTCGTGTTTCTGGCAATAATGAGTTGTCAAACGTGTTCGGTTAGACTCATTTCCTGTTTTAACAATGGCAGGGCAGGTGCTGTTGCTCCGCCGAGGGAGGCAGAAAGTAGATTAAACAAGAAAACCGTAAATTAACCGCCTGGCGGTAAAATTTGTGATGTGAAGTGTGTGTGATTTATCTGGTAAGCATTTTAATTTCATTTTGGGTAGCTTTTCCCGTAGGATCCTCGAGATTTTAACGGATTTTTCTATTGATCGCAGCTGTCGGCACCTCTGGTTTTTTTGAATAATTACTGCTGCTATATAAGTGACGAAATCGTCGCTAAATGTGACGGGAATTGCCTCCACGTCAAGGAATTTACATTCATTTCTGGAATTCTGTTATTTTTATTTGGATGAGCACATGTGACAAGCCAATAAGCGGAATTTGAAGAAGGGTGCCTGCGGGCGAATAAACACGGATACTTTACATACTCTCGTGTTTCTTTTTGTGCTGTAGTCTTTTGTGTGTCTGAGGAAAAGGGTTTTCTGAGGGCCAAACCCAATGCTCATTAATATTTGGCCCACTCTCTGAGATAGTTTTTTGAGGTTAATTTTTTTCTTTTTCAAAATTTCTTTCGGGTATCTTTTTTTTTAATATAATTAGTTTCCTTCTTTTTCTTTAAAAGGAGGTGGCGTCCTTTTACTTTGATTCTTTTGGGTTTTGGTAGTTTCTACCGTGTTTCTTCCAAACACGGAAATTAGTATTTTGCGGTTATAAAATTAGCGCTCCAACGTTAGGCTTATAAATTGGATTTTGGCTTTTAGGGTATTCTTTTCCTCAGCCATTGAAGCACGATTTTTTAAGCACTTTGTTCAAAAATTGTATAAAAAAAATTAGAAGCATTTTTTTTGTTTTTATATAATTTTTATTCATAGCGATTACCGTGAAAGAGGCTTGTAAGCACCGTCTTGTTGTTTTTGTATTTAGAAGCAACTTTTGTCATTGAATTAAGCGGTATTGTGTACTTGCAGTTTTGTCGGCATTAACAGCATTTTTTGTAATTTAAAGCGGTTACCGTGAAGAAGTATTTTGTACTTGCCGTTTTTTATGGTTACTATATTTTTTTGTCAGAATCTTAGATTTAAAAGCAATATATTAATTATTGTTTGAATACTTGGCGTTGCTTAGCAGCAGTTTGTTTATTTTAAGGCGGTTTCCGCGAAAAAGTTTTACGCTTGCCGTTTAAGTATTTTATTTTATCATACTAATTATTTTTTTGTTAATTTCCAGATGTGAAGGCAATTATCCTGGTGAGGTAAGCAGCCAAATAAAACAGAGGTGCCGCAAGCAGTAAAAAAGTCAGTTTATTCCATTTTATTTTTTTTATTTTTTATTTATTTTGGTTTTTATTTTTTTTGGTGGGATTTAAAATATATACATGATGGCGTCTCCAGCGATAGTGTATTATGCTGCGTCACATTTAGTAAAGGCAGAACTCGATTATGAGTTCACGATTCGGGAGGTCACTCCAACCAATGTTGAAGCGATGAGAAAACAATTTAATTCACTCTTAAGGGAGTTTCCAGCTGAATCAATTTCCTCAACGGATTTAGATCCAGATTCCGAGTTTCAGGAATGTGCGATTAGACTTTCGTGTCTTCAAGAACTTATCGAAGAATTTATAAATAACAAACAGAAACTTTTATATAAACGAATTAGCACTAAAACTGCACATATCTTTCATAGAGTTTCACGTATAAATCCTGCTAATTCAGACTCCAAAAAATTATTAGACAATTTAAAGGAGGAAGTTTTAGAAATTGTCGTTTTGTTAGAAAAATATTTAGATATTGTTCGTTCGCCTAGCCCGTTACCAAATCCTGTTGTTCCGATACCTTCTACTTCATTGCACGAGGGTGAGAAGCTTAGTCCTGAGGTGGTTCCTTTGGGCAGGAATTCTGAAGTGACGTCAGCTCCGTATATACAGCATGTTGATACGAAACCAGTTCCTTTGGACAATAACTTTGTCATTTCTGACGAACGCATTCTTAAACCTTTAAATCTTGGTTTTACATTTGACGGCGATTCCTGTGTGGTCGAGTTCTTAGAACGATTGGATGAGATTAGGTTTTCGCGGAATATCTCGGATGCCAGGATGCTGAAATCGGCTTGTGAACTATTCCAGAAACAAGCGCTTAGTTGGTACCGTGCTAGAGCTTCGAGCATTTCCAGTTGGAAGCAGTTAGTTGCTGCACTCCGCTCCGATTTTGGCAGTTTAAATTACGATGCTGAAGTTTTGTCATTTGTACGGGGACGTAAACAAAAGTCGGATGAGAGGATGCATATTTTTGTTTCCGTCATGTTGGGCTATTTCAACAGGTTGTCAAGGCCATTGTCTGGTGAGGAACAATTAGGAATTATCCTTTCAAATATCTCAATTTCTTACCAACGACATTTCATGCTAGTTGATATAAATTCAATCGACGAACTTCTGCGTTTAGGAAAAAAAGTTGAAAATGCACAACAGCGTATCAACGCATCTAATGCAGCCACTCCTGCCCAAGCGAAGGTCAAGCCTTCTGGCTCGAAAGCAGTTTATGCGGTCGACGAGTCTCCTACCAAATGTGCGACGGAGGAAGTGAAAGTTGAACAGAAGTTAAAAGAGTGTAACGTTTCTTCTGCTGGTCCATCCAATCGTGGTGGTTTTAATCGTGGTGGTTCTCATCGCGGTGGTTTTCATCGTGGCGGTTTTAATCGTGGAAATTTTTCCCGTAATGATTTTTCTTATGCTAATTCGTCTTCTGGTAATTACAACCAAGGAGCCAATAATAGTTCGCGTGGTTCACGCGGTGGTACTCATCATGGCTATTCTAAATATTGCTATCGTTGTGGTAGGTTTAACTACACGGTAGCCACTTGTCCGGAATGTTCTAAGAATAACCGGCCTGGTAATTCCCCGGTTTCAGAGCCAAAAAACTCGAAAGGCGGGGCAGAATAGAGGATTTTCTACATTCTGCCTCGATATTGTTTGCAAATGAGAAGGATAACCGTCGCCCTTTCTTAGAAGTTTCACTTGGTGATATAACTGTTTGTGGATTACTCGACACTGGATCGAGTGTAACGATTTTGGGTGCTGATTCACATAAATATTTAGTTGATATCGGTTTTACTCTTAATAAGTCTCCGTTGGTGACTTTATCCACTGCTAATGCAAGTTCGGTTAAGACGATTGGGTCTATGTTTCTTCCTTTTAAATTCAATAATCGATGCCAGGTTATTCGAGCTGTTGTAGCTCCTGATATAGGTACTTCCCTTATTTTGGGAATTGATTTTGTCCGAGAATTTGAGTTGGCTCCGGAAATATTAAAATTCGTCAAGTTTGAGTCCTGCGATGCGATTGTTTGGCATCGAGTCAATGAAGTGAGGGCCTTGCGGCCTTTTGCTTCATTGACTGGAGACCAGCGATCGCTAGCAGACAGGATGATCAATAATTTTAAAAAAATTTCTTCCGAAGTCAAAGGTCTCGGTCGTACTAATTTGTTGTCCCAGGTTATTGATACTGGAGATCATCCTCCAGTGAAACAGCGTTACTATCCTTTGTCTCCAGCTAGATTGGCGCTGTTGAATGAAGAAGTTGATAAGATGTTAGAGTTAGGTGTTGTCGAACCTAGTTCCGGGGGGGTTGGAATAATCCAACAATTTTTGTTCCAAAGTCAGATGGTACTCTTCGTTTCTGTCTCGATAGCAGGAAGCTGAATTCTATTACGAAACCGGATGCGTATCCCCTGCCGAGAATTACAACTATCTTGGACAGTTTGAGAGATGCAAATTATTTATCTTCTATCGACTTATCCTCTGCCTTTTGGCAAATCCCTTTGGATCCTTCTTCACGAGAGAAGTGTAGCTTCACTGTTCCTGGTCGAGGATTCTTCTGCTTCAGATCTTGCGCCTTCGGCCTGAGAAACTCGCCGGCGTGCATGCAAAGGCTGGCTGACAAATTGTTCGATCCCTCCTTCGAAAACAAAGTTTTTTGTTACCTAGATGACATAATTATTGTATCTGCTACTTTTGAAGAACATATAACTTTGTTAAACAAAGTATTAGATCGCTTGTTGTATGCCAACCTTTCTATAAATTTCAAGAAGTGTCAGTTTTTCCGTCAGGAATTGAAGTATTTAGGGTATGTAGTTGATTCTCACGGTCTACATACCGATCCCGAGAAGGTAAAATGTATTCTCGATTTTCCTACTCCAAATTCTCCAAAAATGGTAAAGAGTTTTCTTGGTATGGCCGGTTGGTATCGTCGGTTCATTAAAAATTTTTCTAGTATTGCTGCTCCCTTATCTCGGTTGACAAGTACCCGCAAAGGTGCTCCCCCTTATGAGTGGACGCCCGAGGCGGAAGAGGCATTTCAAAAACTAAAATCGGCCTTAGTTTCTAGTCCGATTTTGGCTTGTCCGGATTATTCAAAACCGTTCGCTCTTCATTGCGATGCATCGTTGTACGGTTTAGGCGGAGTTTTAACCCAGGAAGTGGATGGCGTCGATCATCCTATCGCTTTCACGAGTAGAACACTTTTACCCGCTGAGACGCGATATTCGGCAACCGAACGCGAAGCCCTAAGTGTTATTCATGCTGTCGAGCATTTTCGTGGTTACTTGGAGGGCGGTCCCAAATTCACTATCTTTACAGATCATGCCAGCTTACGTTGGTTTTTGCGCTTAAAAAATCCTACCGGCCGTCTGGCTCGATGGGGTATTCGTCTATCTGCTTTTGATTTTGAGATTGTCCACAAGAAAGGTGTCGATAATGTGGTTCCTGACACGTTATCTCGGTTGCTTCCCGTTTCCTCTCTGTCTGTTGTTTCCGACTCATGGTACAACGATTTGTTTAAGGCAGTGTCTGAAAATCCCGCTGGATATCCAAATTTCCAGATTAAGGACCATGAATTGTTTAGGTACTCTAAAAGCAAGTATCAACTCACCAGTTGTTACGATTGGAAGTTAGTTGTTCCGTTGCAGCTTAGAGAAAAGCTTATCCGAGAAAATCATGAGTCTGATTTGGCTATGCATTTTGGAATTTTTAAGACACACCGTCGTCTTTGTCTTCGTTACTTTTGGCCTAATTTACACGGAGACGTAGTTAACTTTGTTTCTAAATGTGAAACATGTCAGCAATACAAACATTCGAATATTTCCCCTTTGGGTCAGCTAGGAAATCCTAAGTCCTGTGCCTTCCCGTTCCAAATGGTCTCGGTCGATCTGTTGGGTCCTTATCCGATGACGAGGAACAGAAATATGCATGTTCTCGTGGTGACAGATTGTTTTAGCAAATACTGTTTACTTTTTCCGTTAAAACGTGCTACCAGTAAACTTGTAAGTTATGTCGTTGAACATAATGTATTCCTTCGCTATGGTGTTCCGCAGTATTTAATTTCAGACAATGGAAAACAGTTTATCGGAAGGGAGTTCACTGAACTGATTGCGAAATATAAAATTCCAAAAGTATATTTAAACCCGAAATATTGCCCTCAAGTTAATCCAACTGAGCGTCAGAATCGTAGTGTGGTCACTGCGTTATCGTTGTGTGTAAAAGACGATCATCGCAGCTGGGATCTTTATCTTTCTGAGGTTCAGATGGCCATTAACGCGGCAGTCTCGGAATCAACAGGGTTCAGTCCATTTTTCCTAGTCCATGGTCGTGAACCGATTATGAATGGTTCTTTTTATGCTCAGGCGCCGGAATCTCAAGCAGAGGTTATTTTTGGTAGTAGGTTGTCTTACGCTCAAAATTTGAGTGAATTGTCTAACATTTTTCATGTAGTGCGGCAAAAATTGTTAAAATTACATGCACATAATAAAGTTTACTATGATCGAAAACACCGTCCTGCGGAATTTCAAGTAGGCGATACGATCTATAAAAAGACTTATTATCTAAGTAATGCTGGGAATTATTACATTTCCAAATTTGCCCCAAAATATGAAAAATGTAAGATAATAAAAAAACTCTCTGCGTTGGTGTACGAGTTAGAAAATGCAAAAGGGAAGAATATAGGTTCCTGGCATATTAAAGATTTTAAGCTAAATCCGAATAGTTCAGAATAGTAGTATCGGAGTTCTTCGCGTTAACATTCTATTACAAAAATTGTCTATCTTGGGTGAAACTAAAATGAGCCCTTTAAATTGTCTTTACAAAGGCATTGTACCAAGTGGTATCAATAGCTGAAATCATTTTGTTTTGTCAGTCATGCTAGCATTTCTATCTAGCATTATTGTTGTAAGAATGTCTCATGTCCGGGATGAATGAATGGGGATTGGTATGAAAGGTAGTAAATGACAACTACTATAGTCTCTTAGTAAGTAAACGTTTAGTCGAGGTTTAACGTCAGAGTTATTGTTGTTTTCGGTAGGAGTCGGGTATCCGCAATGAGTTGATCCTTCCTTAGTTGTTGGAAGTTGTCGGAGTTCCATAAGTTTTTTTTTGGTTATGTTGGTGTTGGGTTTAATTTCTTGATTTTCTTTTCTTACTCTGGTGATAAGAGTAATGGGTGTAAGTTTTAGTTGGTAAAAGTTTGCCTCTGCTATTGTTACTGAACGGATTAATTGATTATAGTTAACGTGAAGAAGGTTTGTTAAGTTAGGAGTTGTTGTTGTTCTAGTGGCGTAAAGCTCGTAGTAGCTGGTGAATCGGGACGATTCAATCAAAATCGTTGGTTTTTCTCCCCCGATTTTTCTCTTGGGTTGGGGCTGTAACAGAAATTCCTTTTTTTTGCGCTTGTGTCCCGAATTATCATTAAAGGTTACTTCTCAGGGTTTTCTATAACCTTTTTCTGTTCCGAAAATGTTGTTTATTGTTGCTTTTTGAAATCATCCAAAAATTTTCCTTAACAGCTGTCAGATGACATTAATGTTGCTATTATGGAGATATATTTATTAAAAGATAAATAAATAAATAAATGAATGACAACTAAAAATTATAATATTAATTAAAAAGAAAACCTACATAAAATTTAACTTTGATTAAAAAAAAAAATTGGAAGTAAATCTACACTCTTTGCCATAGAGTAGAGACATTCGTGTTTCTGGCAATAATGAGTTGTCAAACGTGTTCGGTTAGACTCATTTCCTGTTTTAACAATGGCAGGGCAGGTGCTGTTGCTCCGCCGAGGGAGGCAGAAAGTAGATTAAACAAGAAAGCCGTAAATTAACCGCCTGGCGGTAAAATTTGTGATGTGAAGTGTGTGTGATTTATCTGGTAAGCATTTTAATTTCATTTTGGGTAGCTTTTCCCGTAGGATCCTCGAGATTTTAACGGATTTTTCTATTGATCGCAGCTGTCGGCACCTCTGGTTTTTTTGAATAATTACTGCTGCTATATAAGTGACGAAATCGTCGCTAAATGTGACGGGAATTGCCTCCACGTCAAGGAATTTACATTCATTTCTGGAATTCTGTTATTTTTATTTGGATGAGCACATGTGACAAGCCAATAAGCGGAATTTGAAGAAGGGTGCCTGCGGGCGAATAAACACGGATACTTTACATACTCTCGTGTTTCTTTTTGTGCTGTAGTCTTTTGTGTGTCTGAGGAAAAGGGTTTTCTGAGGGCCAAACCCAATGCTCATTAATATTTGGCCCACTCTCTGAGATAGTTTTTTGAGGTTAATTTTTTTCTTTTTCAAAATTTCTTTCGGGTATCTTTTTTTTTTAATATAATTAGTTTCCTTCTTTTTCTTTAAAAGGAGGTGGCGTCCTTTTACTTTGATTCTTTTGGGTTTTGGTAGTTTCTACCGTGTTTCTTCCAAACACGGAAATTAGTATTTTGCGGTTATACCGTTGGTCGGGATATTAAAAACAAGCAAATAACTTGCAAAATGCACAGAAAAATATTTTTTGTAAAATATAGTGTGTCAATTGAATATTGTAAACAGCTTGAGGAATAGCTTGCCGATTTTCGAAACAACGGTAATTATTTGGGCGTTTTTATCGGTTTATTAATTAGCTTTAACTATCAGTCACATGACAGCGTCCGATACACGCTGCTAAAATTGGTTTCTTTATAGCCGCAGTTGCACTATTTCAATCGGCAGCAACTGCAAAGCAACACATTGCATAGGATAAATAACGGCGGCGAAGCATCAACGGGACATGCATCGGGAAAAACAGGAAAAAACCCGCTTCAAACAGCGTCCAGAGAATGATATTTCCGAAAGGGTCTTTGATGTTCGATTGATATCGTTCGAGCGTGAACGGGGCACACGCGTGCAGCAAAATGGATGCGAAGCGACGCGTTTCCAAATACTAGCTCTTACACTGGCCGATTCTGCCACCATAACAAAGAATCTGATTAATTCACGGTATCATATAATTTCCTAAATTTCGTTCTGAAGAAGCAATATACAATGCATCGCTGTTCTAGGTATTGGCTTTATTAAGCATACTGAGAATATACGTGCGTAGGGGAATGGGGCCTAAAGCAGGCACCCTCGTGTATCTTCTTCTCCTTCATCAGCGCGCATTCGCCCACCGTTGGGCATACGCCTCTCCAACCACTCTCCATCAGGATCGGTTGTCCGTTTCCCTCATCGAGACTAGTCCAGCTGTCTCCTTAATGTCATCGGACCATCGGGCCGGTGGTCTGCCCATACTTCTTCTGCCTAGCCGGGGTCTCCACTCCAAACCGCGCTTGCTCCACCGTTCGTCATGTCGTCGGGCTACGTGGCCGGCCCAAGCCCATTTCAGCTTGGCCACCCACGTCGACCACCTTCGTGCGCTGTCTGATGAGCTGGTTTCGGATTCGATCGCGCAATGATATGCCGAGCATGACTCGTTCCATGTTACGCTGCAACACCTTAAGCTCGTGGATCATCCCAGCAGTCAGTGTCTATGTCTCACAAGCATACGCCATAGCCGGTAACACGCACTGATTATACACCTTTGTCTTGAGCGATTGGGTAATTCTGGACTTCCGCACGAAGCTTAGCTTCCCGAAGGCTGCCCATACCAATTGTTTTCTTTGCTTTATCTCTGCCATCATCGAGTCCCGGCCGAACTTCATCACCTGCCCTAGGTATGTGTACTCCTGCACCTAATCCAGCAGTTGTCCATTTGTTGTCCCTCGTGTATACAGTCATTAAAAAAAATTGGCGTACTCTCGTACCGCGTGGGTAAAGCCCCTAACACCTTGCTGCAGTCATCCTGTTCGCTTGCGAGCACGCGTTTCGAATCTTGTCAAAAAATGTTCTAATATGATTTTTGAACATAATTTCTAGGTATCTTACTTGTGTTTACTCTATTTTTGTGTTATTTATGTTATTACTACAACTCATTCGTTATCTAGTGTTTATCTGGTCGTGATCTGGTTGTATTTACCTTTACTTGTCTCAAACTTTTGAGGTTAGTTTTTGATGGCAATGTCGACAAAAACACGTTCCTGCTTTAGGCTCCATTGCGGGCAAAGCGGGCATTCGTGGAAGTTTGGTAATTTTCCTTATATTTTTTTGTTTCCTAATTGCTTTTTCAAATCGCATCGCATCTTTTTGATGTCTGCAAAAAAAAACTTTTTGCAGACATCAAAAAGAAGCTTTAGAGAAAGAAATTTGGCTCAAACGAAGAAGTGATTGTAGAAATTGAGTTCTACTTTGAGAGCAAAGGCAAATTGTTCTACAAAAAAGCATCCAAAAGTTAGAGGAGCGTTGGAATGAATGTACCACTTTTGAAGGAGAGTATGTTAATGAATAAAGTCGAATTTATTTAAAAACTATGTTTTTCTTAGTTAGACCGGAGACTTATTGAGTAATGTGTTACATACAAGCTAGATTATTGTATGCTCTGAATGTTTCCCGAAATGACTAAATAAATAACACTTTTGTCATTGGTAAATTTTGGCGGTGGTTCGCCTGGTGCAATAGCAGCAATTCGCCAGAACAGGAAACCCTTGCAATTGACGGAACACATCGCTCGCGAGCCCACACCGGACGAAGCAAAATTTTAAACCGAGTTACGAGTTGGTCACATCATGCTATTACCCCTTGAAAGGGATTACGAAATTAGGGAACCGCCCGAAGTGACGAGACGGGAAACGAAAACGGATCGTTTTTGTTCGGAACTAGATTGGTGCGCCCGAGGCCCAGCGCGCTGCTCGCGCGAATTTACGAGTGCCAGATTGGAAACTTTCAAGAAAGTGAGCAATGTCTTTACGCAGCGTTAAACTTTATCCTCCAAGGCGTGCCGATACAAGATTCACTTCAAACGAATGACCAGGTGTAACGCCACGGAGTAATAACGAAAGTAAATTAGTCTTATTCTGTGTAGACATTTTACAGCTGTGATATCAATGAACCCATTCCAGCGACAGATCATAACTAACACTACTAAACAGCCGTTTCGCATCTATTATATGCTATATCAAATACTACGTATTTTGGAGTGTATGTATAATACGAATCTACTTTTCAAAATATGGTAACAGGTAGCATATGATACTGAAAAGGAAAATGTGAATTTCATTGGTTAAGGCCGATAGAATCATTTTCCCGCTGCTTTATGTCAAGGTGGGCATTATGAAGAACTTTGCTCTAGATAAACTATTTATTTTATTTAAAACAAATATCATAAAAATATTATATAAGCATAATATATAACGGTAGTGAAGTCAATGATATTTTAAGTTATTTGAGATCACAAAATATGCTAAACAATACAATACAAAAAAAACAAAAAAGAATTTTAAACTAAGAGTTAAAATTGCGAGTGTGCGAGCGTGTTGGTGTTGATGTGTGTTTGTGTGATAGAGAGCGTGCATGTGTGTTTGTGTATGCTCACGTTTTTTGCCAGCTTTGGACGGCTGTCTCCGTCCTCGAGCCAGGTCACGGATTCGAGCTCGGTTGCGCGGCCTCTACCTGACGATAGCGGTAATTCGTAGATTGAAATTATCGTGGATCCGTGGCGCTCTTTGCTCGTCAAGGTCACTCGGTATCGGGTGACCATCGCAAGGATAGGTGATGCTAGATCAACGCTTACGCACTTTTCAACTTCTTCGGTTATTCGCCAGATTGCGCAAGTAGGTTGACACAGCTTGGTGTGACACAGCCCGAGATGTTTCTCTGGAACCGCCCTTCCGATTATTTACACCTTAGGTCAGTTTATTAATTTAGAGATAAACAAATAAGATAGATACTCGTCGATAAGTATTTTTATTGATAGATGTATGTAAGTTCAGCACAGTTGCGCCCGGGGTGTTTTCCTGTCGCATATGACTGCATGTTAAAGCCGCAAGCAGAGTTCACAGTGACCCTGCCAGGTTAAGTTACTCTTCGAGGATGCTACCGGATGACAACTGAGGAGCGTGAGTTGGGCCGACCAACACAAAGAAGGCCATCACCCCGTAAGCCGCACGGAGGCATTAGGAACTGTTTTATATCGCTTATATTCTATCGCCAGAAGCCAGATGGCAAGATCGGCCACGAGCAAGCTAGAAAAGCTGTGGAAGAATCGGGGTATACGCAAGCGGACTAAGGTCAGGCTGGTTCGAGCTCTAGTTTTCTCGATCTTTCTCTATGCATCGGAGACATGGACCCTGAAGGCTCGGATACGCACCAAAATCGATGCACTGGAGATGTGGTGTTGGCGTAAAATGCTAGGAATCCCATGGACAGCACGCCGCACCAACAAATCTGTCCTGGAAGAACTCGGCATCCAAGTGAGACTCTGCACCGTATGCATGAGAAGGGTCCTGCAGTTCTTCGGTCATGTTGCCAGGAGAAACCCAGAGAATCTGGAGAAAATGCTTTCCGGGGGTCAAGTGGAGGGAAGAAGAAGCAGAGACAGTTCACCGGCCAGATGGAACGACCTCATCAAAGAAGTTACAAAAGGGTCAATACATTCTGCGACCCACCATGCAGAAGACATGTTGAAGTGGAGGAGCCTCGTAGGCAAACTGTTGTCTAGTGGCCACGATCCTCAGTAATGAGGGAATGACGGAGAAGAAGATGCTATGCTTTCTAGCGTGGCAACCCAGTAGACGACACAGCTGAACGCAACCAACAAGCGAAAAATTGACTGGGCTGAACGCCGCCCTTTACGTCAGCTGTCATTCGAATCGATCAAGCGGTCGGACTATCTACCTGCGATTAATTATATGTCCTTTTTGTTCTTTATGATCGCGTGCATTATAAATACATTGTGTTTAAACCAGTAATATAATTGTGAAACCAGTGGAACAAGACGTTTACATCTTGATATTCTGCAATTCACAGAAGCGACATTAAAGGGATTATCATAGAAGACTACATGGATTATTCTAGAAGACACAGGAACTATTAGGCGCGAAGCAATCGAACATTGGCATACTTACCTGGATTTGCTACTAATTAACTGAATATCCTGAATATAATTTGAAGTAAAATGTGACTATGTTAGCAGTTTAATATATGTAAATATAATGTGAGACCAGGTTGTCCGTCGTACGGTCTGGGTATGATTGTGGTGAGGTGAGATCTACGTTAATTAAATGTATAATTCTTCATTCCTCAAACTTGTACAGAAAATTCCACTCTCTAATATGTTGTGAGGAACCACCCATCACTAGACTCGTGTCGTGTCAACTTGCGGGTTATCTCCGTATTAAAAGGCGATTTTGAGTGAATCAGAAGGTATTTATTGAATTGATTATGTAAGGGTTCGATATTGCCAGTTGTAACGCTTCCCGGATAGGTAATATTGACGCGGATGAAGTGACTCGCGGAATTAATGGGTTTACGAGGATATGTGGATAATGATTTTACTTGTGCTCCTAGTATCTCGTACTGGGCACTGCTCGAGTCTGTGGGGATGCACACTGATGCTTCTCGACAGGAGAAGGTCGGAAAAGGAAACCAAGGAGCCGGACTCGTTGAGCAACCGCGTGAGAGGGGTACCGAGTATGCCGTAGCAACCTTGGGGGAGGTGATCACTCAAGGAATGATACTCTGGTTGCTTTTTCGCTGGTTTATATAGGGCGATAAATGATGCAATCTAAAATATTCCGAGTAAAAGTATTGTTTCATTGTGCCGATTCATCGCTGCACGAGGTAGAAAAATAGCTGAATTTGTGTCGGTGTATTTCACTGGAAATCAATGCATTTGTTGATTGCATGTGACGGTACTTAAGGACCGTTTCAATGTAATTGATACAATAGAAAAAAATCTTTGTTATTACGTATCGTGTATATTTGTTTTATAAGTCTTGTATTTCGTTGCCCTCATTACAAGTTTTTGTCGGTATACTTCTTCAAATTTTAGTTGGCGACATGCTATAATCGATTGCCTCAGTTGGCAACATTGGGCGTCGTACGAACTTCAATCGTTCATTGGTTGCCAGCTTCTTGTTGTTTGCTTTAAACTCGCCGGACTTGTCAAAATAGTCGAAGATTGATTTCGCGTTTCGTGGTATTAATATTTTCTGTGGATGCATTTGATGTAGTATTTTTTTGTAGATTTTCATGACGGAAGTTTATTAACAAATTTAATGCAAAAAGGCAGGTGAATTCTAGAACAGACATGTTTTTATGTTATTAATTACACTTACGAGTTCTCAACTACAATGGGCGAACCCGCCCAGGAGGCTATAACGGTATCAGATCATTGTTTATTCCATGGAGTGGAGACTTAGGATACTTATACCATTGATTTTATAGTGTAATAGATAGCGCCACCCCATACAAGAAAATGGCAGCATATTTCTCGCCGTCACTACGCAGATGGCACTGGTAGTGCTGACGTCGAAAAGTATAGGAATTTATTTGGATATCTATATTAACATTGATAATTAAGTTTTAATTATAAAGGATCGATTGATTCTAAAAACCCAATAATTCAAGCAGTTTCAACGAAATTAGCATTCAATTATTAGCGCTATCTATTGCATTTCCTTCTACGCTACAAATCACATGTTCAATGAAGAAAATAATAGATGGCGTGCTATTTCAGGAATCGCCTTTCCAACAATAAGATGTGGCTGGCAACTGGCAACGTCGATCTAAGTATTGTTGACAGTTCCACGACAGTTCTATGAACGGTGGACATTCTGAGTTTTTGTGGTTTTTATGTGTAATTTTAAATGTGATTTAATGTATAATACTCATCTCCCTATCTGCAACAACTATTTAAGGTAAATATACATCTTTTTATCAACAAATTTGCGTTAATATGTTGTTTTACATAGAAACATAACCTCAAATTGTCGTGTTCACTTATCCGCGAACATTAATGCATGCAACAAGATAGCTTTTTTAACATGCCTGGCCACAGGCCAACCAGGCCTCGTTTAAGATTATCACAGCAATATCGGCGTTCTATCAGTCGAGAAACAAGACGGATTGTCCAGATTAAAAGACGTTACCCATTAAATATATAATAGTTTTTGAGCACTCTAAACACACCTATTGCTTTGTTTTGCATACCTCATTATGTACCTCATCATTAATTTAACTTCAAATATATTACAGATTCCAGAAGGAGTTGTTAGTGCAATCCAGAGACAGAGCGCCGTTGAATCTGGATAAAATATAGGTACTCAACCGATTGGTTTGCCTCGTATACCTCATTATATATACCCTTTCATTAATTTTGACTTAAATTTCAAATTCCGAGAGTCATTGGTGCATTCCAGGGATATGTGTGCAGTGCATTCCTGGATAAAATACGATTTACATTAATCCGTCAATGTAATTATTTGGTTATTCGTTTTTTATCTTTAACTAGCTGACCCGTGCCCACTTTGTTGGGCTGTAAAACTTTTTACCTGTGATGGAATTATGAGTGTGGTTCGGTTAGTACTGAGTGCTATGATTTATTTCCTGACTGCCAAAAGAAGGGTTATATTTTTACTGCATATGTATGTATTTGCATGCCAATTTGACTATAATACCGTTATTTGTGAGTGTCTTCTTGTGAGTGTCTTATTTGTAAGTGTATTATTTCTTTAACTATTTATGCAGTAAAAGGGGAATTATATGCAGTAAAAGAGGAAAGCCTTTTGTTTTAAACACTTGAGACGATAAATTTTACTTATTTTGATAAGAATTCATAATTGTTGATAATATGACCAATAAACATGACCTAAAGATTTAAATTATTTTTTTTCATATAAAAATACTACTTTTTGTGACCTAAATATAAAAGTTAGGCATATGCTGTCGTGGCTTTTGTGTACGCATTATCAAGCTCTACAACTTTTCTTTAGAACTTAATCATATATCTCTCATCGTTAAGGCAGCGTTAGTTATAAACGTTTTCGTTCGACCGTTTTTTCCGACTTACTTTGGAAATCCGACTATCTCGAAGAAGTCTTTTCATTTTTCGGATTAATATATAGCTTATGACACTTACAACTAACGTGGCTTAAAATGGGTAAAAGAATTTTCAAAATCGGTTCAGTAGATCTAGAGATTACTCCCTACAACCTCACAAACTCACAAACTTTACCTCTTTATAATATTAGTATAGATAAAGAAATTAACAAAAAAAATATGCAATCTACAATTAAAACATCAAACAAAATATTAAACTAAATTACGCAAACCACAGAAATAAATTAAACTCTTATGATGTTTACTGACCGATGTCGCCCAACTAAGCGAAGCTTGTGCTTCAGTAGATGTTGGATTTGGTGAGCTAAATATTTAAACATATCAAACATTTAAGCATTTTTTTGTCTATTTTCAGACGCAATGGCATAAACACAAGGCCGATAGAAACGACCCGTTGTCTTTGACCTGTTGTATGCACGTGTTGACACCCTTAATTGCTTCTATACTTGCAGCTGAGAAATTGCAATTCGTCTGACTTGATATTGGTCACTGTATAAAGGTAGGGATAGCGAAAAACCTTACTCGATACTTGGGTTTCATTATATCATAAGTATGCAACTTTTTGAATCAAAGAATAATAATATCAAAGGACTGCTAAAATTTTAGCTAGTTAATATGTAGGATTACTTTTATAGGTGGAATCTTTTTCTTAATAACTTACGGAAGGAATCCTCGGGTGCGTGTAAAAAATTGCAATAGATCGGTTTTATTTGATTTCGTATTTGTTTCTAAAGCCAAGCGATCTAACATGCGTAACATCACAACATCGGATTTTATCGGCATGTCTGACACAATAGCGAAGGCTAAACTTCGTGTTCTCGTCCCCAAAAGTTAAGGAAATTTTTCAGGGTCTGCCTCAGAGGGATCAATCGACCGGCGAAGTTTGAGTCCCCGATAGGCACAATCCTAACTTTCGTTGCCGGCCCCGGCAAAAAACCGCGTCCCGAGAATAGAAACTGAAAACTTTTTATAAAGCGTATCACGGATCATACGAGACGAGAACAAGTCAAGTCGCGTCACAGTATACTGTGTTGTCATATTAAATGAGAGAAATGATCGCTTTCGAATCGAGCGAGATTCGACGGTGGATTTCTGTCGACACTCACAAATAACGTGGCTTTCTATTGGTAAAAGAATTTTCAAAATCGGTTCAGTAGATCCAGAGATTACTTCCTACAACTTCACAAACATTACCTCTTTATAATATTAGTATAGACTAGTATAGATAACAATAATTTAATGAAGGTAGAGCGTGGAGAGATGAGTCTGTATCTGTATGCAGCTTTTGATCAAGCGAGCGATACTCAATGACGATGATCATCATCGATGCTACTATCGACTGACTGGAAACAATTTCATTATGTAGTCGAACATATCAAACGAATTCGAACCAGCTAGGGTGTAATATCACCGCTAATACTAGCTTATATTTTTTAGATGCCGAGGCGATGCTGTGTTCTCGGATACAAATCAAATTATAACTCTGCGTTGAAAACTGGAGAACTTCCCGTTTCAACATTTTCTTTCCCGAAGGAAGATAATCTTCGTAAGCGATGGACTAGGGCTATTCCACGTTCTAATTGGACGCCGAGCTCTGGTTCGTTTGTATGCAGTAATCATTTTACTTCCGAAGAGGTTGTTCGTTCTCAAGAAATGTATATTCTAAAAGTTATGTGTATATTCTAAAAGTCTAGTAGTCTAATATGTAAGTTTAATTTTCTATTATAAATTATTACTAAGGCACTTCTGTGGGTGTAGGTATGTATTATCGTATTATATTATATTGTCATATATGTTGTAAGCAATAATACTGCTGATATTACAATTCATTTAATTTACAATTTTATGTAATTAAAATACTGTTTTATTTATACATTTTATAATATTTTATCTGACATTTTTTACTACTGTTAATTTACACTGTCGACTGTATTTGAAATTTTTAAGTAATTGATGACTATAAATTTTACACAAGTCACCGTTTTTTAACCAATGATATAAAATGAAAGTAACAATGTAAAAACCTACTTAAAATAGTAATATGTTTTTGTTATATAAATTTATTTAAATTAACTCTTAATGTTACCTTAAAAAAAACTACCAAATTAAATTTTTACCATAGAACAGCTCTCGTTATTGTTCGATGTTATTGATTTTATGATAAAAATATTATTGTACATAGTTCCTAAGATTTCCTTAATAAAATTTTATATTTGCATTACTAAAATGACAACAAAAGGAAATGTTAAATTATTAATTATTAGGCTAAGACAATGTTTTTGTTATGTAATTGTTTTTTTTATGGGTTTAAATAAATAAATAAATTAATAAATAAACAGTTACGTGTAAACTTTCTTATTTACTGTAAATAACGCCAGCTGGCGACGATCGCGTTCAGTTCTGTCATATAAAATCAATGGTTCTGTGGTTTGTGATGGGGCGGTTACACTCTCGCGCGAGGCGCGAGGCGAGACGCAAAACCATGTCGTAAACAAACGGAACAGAGGCGAAGCTTCTAGCAAGTTGGTAAACATTTTGTACGCTCGTTAGAAGCTTTGCCTCTGTTCCATTTGTTTACAGATGTGGTTTTGCGTCTCGCCTGGCGCCTCGCGCGAGAGTGTAAACGCGCTATCAAATGCATCGTTGCCAAATCGTTCACTGCAGCTGCAGAAACGGCGCATTTGCTAAAGACTCCGTTTTTTGTTAGTGTGAGTTTCTAAAGCTGTTTAATGTGCGTGACTAGGGAAGCGCTTACAATAAATACTATCGATAAGATTCTTGAATAAATTAGAATAAAAGTATAAATAAAGCTGAATTAAAAAAAAATGCTTAAAAAATAGGTTTTTTATTTAAAAAAAACCTATTTTTGTCACAACTAAAGAATGACAGATTCTCGTAATATTAAATGCATTTACAAATACTATCGGTATGATTCTTGATTAAATTAGATTAAAAATAAAAGTATTATCAATATAAGGTGTAGTAAAAACTTAATAATGTAAAAATAAGTCTTTTATTTAAAATAAAACTTTATTTTTATCACAACTAAACTATGTCAGATTCTCGTTAACGCTAGTTACAAATACTATCGACATCATTCTTGATTAAATTAGATTCAAAATAAAAGTAATAAATATTAATTAATAATAAAAAAATATATTAAAAAACATTTTTTTTTATTTTAAAAAATCTCTTTTTGTCACAATTAAACAATGTAAGATTCTCGTAATATTATTTATTACTATACTAGTTTGGGTGCGCTAATGACCTTTAAATAGCACTAATTTATTATAAAAATTTCTGACGCTCTTTTCTACTACAGCGTTCTTCATTTTAAAATGGATTCTTAGCTTGAGATAATTTTCGCAGATCGATTTTATTAGAAGATATGTATGATCTTCAAAAAAACTGAAATCGAGTTGATGTTCATTTAAACAGCAAAAATAATTTGGTTATTCGATGAGTGCATATCATACAATATCACGTCCCTTATCATTGTATGCACATCTTGGTTTTTAATTTTACTATGGTGAATATATACTAAAAATTTACGCAATTTTTTTCACATACTTATGAAATATACATCATCACTCGGGTAAATTAGGCCTCCTTTGTCTTTAGTCGATGTCAATGATTTTTTCTTGGGGCTTTTTAACCCATATATGCCCGGAACTATTTTGGGATGTTGATTTTGATTATTTTCAGATATGCTTATATTGAAAAGTCCCTATAACAGTATTAACTACTTTAGGTATATATTATTTTTTGTTAACTAGATATTTTGAGGTGTTCGAAAACGAAACAATGGGCAAATATCCTACGTTCGTTACCTATAGGTAATTCAAACCAAGATGTTATAATGAATTTATTTAATGTTTATTATTAATTTCACGTGCAATCTACTAATTCTATCTACAATCGACTAATTCTATCTACAATCGACTAATTATAAAAACACGAATAAGTCAATAATTTACTACAAAACTTACCCAAATTTACTACAAAAGTATGATACTTGTACAAAGATTTACTCAACTGAATAAATACTTTCTTTTTTTCGGGAGACGTGATTTTTGCACGATGCGAACATGACACAACTGGCACTGCTTACTGTTTCAATCAAAAGTGTCAATTCAATCAAAAGGGAGTTCAAAGAGAACTCAAAGAAGTTCAATCAAAAGGGAGACAGTTCCGTACTCTTGAGAGAGCTAGCAGTTTTTTGGATTTTACTGAGCGCCCAAAGGATTTCCGATGCTTTTACGAAAGTACTACTTCTTGTTTCGTTTTCGAATCGCTGGGCATATATGGGTTACCGTTGATAAACAGTCTTCACAGACCAGATACCTTTATAAATGTTTTTCATCAAAACATTAGAGCATCTAACACCGACTGGCTGTTATCTTTTGTTGGTCATCTAACACCAACTGGGCAGCTATTTTTACTTTCATTTTTTGCGTTTCTTTCATAATTCATGCGTTTAATAATGAAAATGCACATCGCTAAAATAAGTGTCCAAGGCTATGGATACCGTCATGTTCGCCTCAAAGAGTCATAATAATAACTACATAACCATACTATATTCCAATAATAACTATATAACCGAACGTCAAACCTGTCAGCTCGCAATATGCTAAGTTAAATATCAGCATCCCTAGATACGGGCGCTCTTGCTCAGTTAGGTATGCGATGAGCCAACGGCTCTTGGTTTAACTTGTTTTTCCTGCACGTTTTATTGTACTATATACCGAATATCATAGCCATTCGTCTATAAATCATGTTGTTTAAAATAAATAAATGAATAACATAGGAAATAAAGAAACTTGGCTCTTTTTACTGTTATTATTCATTCACAAGGTAACTATGGGTCCCGTCATTGCGCTAGTCTCTCTCGTGTTAGTATTGTTATACGCGCGGTAGCTCAGTGGGGAATTAGCTTTAATTACTGTTTTTTTGACCTAGCGAATCGTGGACCTGTTTTTAAATAAATAAACTAAAAGTAAACTAACAAAACTAAAAATAATTAACTGGTTATGTAAATTAACGACACTTAAAACATACTTAATAGCGTTCTTATACAGTGTAATAGATTCTCTGATCTGATCACTAAAAACCTTTTTCTTAGCCAAATTTATTTTTAGAAAAATTGTATAAAAAGTGTTGAGGACGATGCGCTATCTAGCGGTGCGCAAAATATCGGTAATATTGTATATTAGCTATATTTTACCTATCGATAGATATTCTTATTTACAACGTGGAACGCAGCGTTGCCAAATTTATGTTTACGGGTTGAGATACCGCAAGCAGTGGTGCTCACTGCTCACAGATCACAATCGGTGCTAGTGGTGCGAAGTCCTGGATTATATATATTTATTCTGGCCTAGTTTTGAAGTTCGATCGTGAAATGCCTAATACTTGCTCATATATTTCGTGTAGGATGTCGGGGAGGTCTAATAAAAACATTAAAATGTTTAGATTTCCCATAAAAGACAAAGAGAGGCTTGAACTTTGGATGCGAAATTGTGGTATGTACCTATTATATTTATGGAATGACTGCAGTATAGGAAACTTTCTATAAAAAAAACTACACACTACACATTATTTCAATGCTAAATTTGAAAGAAAATAGTGTCGGACATTTGAAATTAGCAATATTTCCTAGCAATATAGCAATAGGAATCAGCGTGGTAAATATAGTCGGGTGACGTTAAAAAATCGACAATCTAGGAGAGGTTCCTATTCTACAGTCATAGCATATTTTTAAATAATATACCTACTAAATTACAAAGTAATACGCCAGTCAAGTATTAAAACCTCGATAAAATCTCATATTGTGTTGATTTTTCGTTTTGTCTTTTTTAGGAAACGCTTCTCTCTATAAGATCGAACGAGATCTGCTTTTTAATAGATACATTTGTCAAAACCATTTCGATAGTACGTCGTTTCGATCGGGCTATGGGGGAAGAATGCTATTAAATGCAACTGCTGTACCTCGTGATTATAAGTCGTCCTCCCAATATACAGGTTTGTACATGACATAGACAAAATAATTTATAACGACAGCATTGGCTAGCCTTGTCAGCTCGCCCGGAGGTCAGCTGTTCGCGGTTAATACGTAGGGTTGACATTTACAGATTATCTATCGATTATACTTTAGAACGTTTAGTTTTTAAAAATAAGTGGTAGTAAAAATGTAGGTAGATGAAATGTGTTTTCAGCGTTACAAATGTAAAAATATATAGATAAAAACGTATTTAACTTTCCGCAAATCTATGTAGTGCGTACATACATTGATTTTTCTCTTTACAGGTAATGCAGAATTAGTGAGTTCGGCAAATGTATGCAACGAAGACGCAGTGATTTCATTGTTTCCTCCATGGTCCGATTCGAGAAAAGGTACCTTATCTCCTCCGCTGATAGTGCTAAAGCCCAACAGAGTTTATACTAATAAGACTAAGTTATTAGGATCCCGATCGTCTTGCTCGTCATTTTCCACCAAAAGTAATTTAGATGAAATAATAATAGTACCAACATCCCCTGTTAAAAATAAACCAATAACAGAAAGCAAATACAAAATTCAGAATATTAAATTAAAGACAAGGTTAAAATCGAAATATGCTCTAATTTCCAAATTGAAAAGAAAAGTAAAACTGCTAAGGAACCGCTGCGCTGCCAGCAGTGTATTCGATTCATTCCCGTTCTCCTCAGTCCAATCTAAGACTTTAGTTAAAATGCAGTTAAAAAGCAACATTCGGCCCTGGTCGGTTAACGAAAAAAATTTTTCCCTCGCTTTATTTTACAAATCTCCAGCGACTTATAACTTTTTAAGAAATAATAAAATAATATTACCCGCACTATCTACGATTAGGCGATGGATTGGCAATTCGTCATTTCTACCAGGTTTTAATAATGCATATTTAAATCAAATAAAGAAAAAATTTAGCTCTAAATCTGAAAAAGAGAAAACCTGCATAGTTTGCTTCGACGAAATGGCAATAATGGAACGAATGGAATATTCCAAAAAATATGATTTAATAGAGGGCTTTCAGGATCTAGGTGACATGGGTAGGTCAAATAAAACAGCTAAGTATGCTTTAGTTTTTATGGCTAGGGGTATTTATTCTTGCTGGAAAATAGCAATAGCTTATTTTCTCTCTAGTACAGGAGTTACGTCCAGGAATCTTGTAGATTTAATTAAACAAACTTTATCCAGACTTTTAGAAACAGGATTAAAACCAAAAATTATAGTTTGTGATCAGGGCACCAGTAACCAGTCCGCGATGAAAGCATTGAATGTCTCTTGTGAAAATCCGTATTTTCATCATGACAACGTTAAGTTTTTTGCAATCTATGACGTTCCACATCTTCTTAAAAGTTTTAGAAATAATTTGCTAACGAAGGACTTCATTCTTGACGGGAAAATAATATCCTTTTCTGACGTAAAAAAAGTATACGAAATAGATAAAAATAGTAAAATGTGTAGAGCCATGCCCAAATTAACAGACCGTCATATATATCCAAATTCTTTTCAAAAAATGAGTGTGAAATTAGCCGCACAAATATTTAGTCATTCTGTAGCTGCCACAATTAAAACTTGTATAGAGACAAAGCAAATTCAAACAGCTTCAGCAATAAGTACCGCAGATTTTTTAGAATTAATGAATAACTTATTTGATGGCCTAAATAGTAAAACATTAGTTTCAACAAACCCATATGCTTGTGGTTTATCAGAAAAAAATAGTGTGGTTCTTCAAACATTAACTAAGTCTAAGGAAATAATTACTAATCTTTCAGCGGTAAATTATAAATCTCAAAATGTCAGGCCTCCTTGTTTTAATGGACTTTTGCAAACGATAGAAGGAATATTGCAGTTTTTTAATAGTGAAAAAGAATTAGGTGCTTTATTTCTACTAACTAATCGTTTGAACCAAGATGTGCTAGAAAATTTATTTTCTGTATTTCGTCAAAAGGGTGGATATAATCAGAACCCGACAGCTCGTCTCTTCAGGCAAATCTTTAGAAGTCACAGCATAAACTCATTGATGAGACAACCAAAATCAGCTAACTGTGAACCGGATCTTGACGTAGTAATTGACATGGAACAAACGGTGGACGAGCCAGACATAGAAAATCAACCTCATCTAGCTAATCAAAAACCCAATAGTTCAAACACTCATACCCAAAGCACTAAAATCATTAAAAACATTGAATCGATAGCTTCCAGCTCAGTAACAACTTTAGAAGATTGCTCAATCACATATTTTTCAGGATATTTAGCGAAAAGGTGTTTAGAAAAATTTCACTGTGAAAGCTGCCATAAAGTATTAATCACTGAAAACCACTTAACAGACAACAGGCAGTTACTGATATTAAGTAAAAATTATGGAGGAATAAATTTAAATAAAACGCTTTTCTTAATTTGCCCTTCTGCACATTTTATTCAATTTACTACTAGATGCTTAAATATATTCGAAAAAAACTATTACAAAATTTACCATGGTAAAAAAATAAGAAAGCAATTAACAGATCTTATTAATACAAATATTGACGAAAATCTATTAACTTTCGAAGAATCATGCAAAGAGCACATTCAATTTGTGATTCAGACTTTAGTTATTTGTAAAATATTCAAAAATTGTAAATGGAATTCTGAAAAAAACACTAACAAAAAAAAAATTAAAATAGTTCAACATAAATAATATTTAATAAATATAACATATAATTATAATTACAAAAAAGGACATTTTATGCTACATAAAAGAACTAACTTGAAAATCATAAACAACTTTTTTATTGTAGGCCTTTGTTACTGAGTAAAAATCTTAATACTTAAAATTTGAACATAAAATCGCTGTTCCTCTGCAACTAAAGCTTAAATTTAATTAAATTGTGGATATTTTTTTTAGATTGATATTAATAATATCTCTACAGTAGCAGCTAATATTAGTAAATCTCTACATCAGCATCCAATATTAATAATAACTACACCATTTTTTTTATTTGATGTACAGTTGTCCCAAAATATTCCCGTGTGCTAAAAACACGCTGTACCTTTACCTATTTTCCGAAGTTAAAGCTTGCCAAAAAAGTAAAATAAATAATTAAATACTTTATAGGCAAATATATTTATGTTTTCTTGTTTACTAATCCACATGTTCGTTCAGTTTGCGATCAAATCACATAATTAATTTAACCCTTCAGGCCTCGGTCCCTCAGCCGATTAACAAGTTGATGTCCCAAAAAATTTTAGTAAAAATTAGTAAAAAAAATGAATTATGACACTGTTTCACCGAAACATTAATTACTGCCAAACCACTGTATCCATAATTAAAATAAAACATATTAACATAATGAAACATAATAAAATAAAATAAATTAAAACGGGGCCGTCACGCTGAATCGTGTCTTGGCCGATATCAGCCAATCGGGGCTCTAGGGGTTAATAAAACAATGTCTTATTAATTTAACTATAAAGCACTTATTTTCATTATATGTTAACAAAGCATTCGATGCAAAATAGACTATTTTCATGTAGTAAATAACATAATTTGTTTATAGGAAAAAAAATCACGCACTACTCATTTATTTATTTTTTTTTTCATGTACCTCCCTACATACTACACGAAAATGAGCGGAGTTCATGTCCGAACTAAGGTCTGACTGGGAGTATTTTTCATTGTCGTAAATCGTCACTGTTTATCCATATATTGTACATATTATTAAATTTAAGATATTTTGTTGTGTTATTTAAAGATAAGTATAATATTTCATTACGATATCATATTTAATTTTGCTTACGGTATCTCCGGTTTGTTTTAAGAGGAGTTTCCTATCCGGACTTTGACGCTCTCATTGATTGGTGGATTAATGTGAATAACCACGTTATTGTTTTTTAAATTTGTATTTTTTTAGATCCATTTCATTTAAATATAATTCTTGCGTTTAATAATATAAATGCACATCACTAAAATAAGTGTAAGCGTCCAAGGCTATGGATACCGTCATGTTCTCCTCAAAGAGTCATAATAACATAGAAAATAAAGAAAATTGGCTCATTTTACTGTTATTAATCATTCACAAGGTACCTGGTTTTCGTATTTAGAGAATTACGCAACGTCCTTTTTAATAAATCCCTAAAAATGGTTTACATGGACCTATTTCAGGGTTTATGTATATATATATATATATATATATATATATATATATATATATATATATATATATATATATATATATATATATATATATATATATATATATATATATATATATATATATATATATATATATATATATATATATATATAGAGAATTATTAATTGCAAGAGAATTATTAATCGTATCAACATACTGGGATTTTTGTGTAAAGTTTAGAATAGGTAGGTATATTCTCTAACGGAATTCAGTTTCCTTCAGCGGCTTAAATTCGGCGTGGACGAGTAATTTTGTATACCTATGCTCCCCTAAACTGTTTTGCGGAAGGATTATTATTAAAGCCCCCCAGTGATCTAACTGCACCAAAAAATAACTCTAACAAAAAGCTTATATGTACATATTATTGCTTATATGTCAGATTGTTCATTGTGTTGATGAAATTCACTGTTGGTTGTGAGTGAGCAAAATTAAGTACCTATACGTAATTTTTTGTCGCAAAATTCAATAGCGTTCGCAACACTGGCACTTAACAGCTGTACTGCTAGCTTTACTTTCATTATTTGATTTTGAAAGTTGATGTGTTGTGTCGATAATTTATTTCCCTAGTGAAAATTTTCATTTAGTTGGAGCGTGTTTAATTCTTCAAAATATTGCCATTTGATTAGGCCGCCGTTATTATCTCTAAGAACCTTTTTACTTTGTAATGTATTTCTGACCAGTTTCACCATGTGATATGGGTCAAAAAATACAAAAACTGGTTCTTTTGTTGCAGGATGTTCGAAATAGGTTTTTAGTTGACGTTGGTAGTTAAACGAACAGCCAAGTTCTTGAGCCATGGCTATATTTGCTGGGCAACCATCAAATGTCATAGATACAACTACCACGCCTACATCGTGGCAATTAGAAAGACATATCCTTACTAGATTGGCTCTTTGCTCACCTGTTACGCCGATTACCAGAAAATATCCTACTGGAATTTTCCACTGCTCGTTAATGGCAACTAAAAGGAACACCAGAGCTTGTTTGCATGGTGCATTGAAACTCCGGTAACATCAAACCCAGCACCAAAATCTACATATCCTTGGACTGCATTACCGTCAAATTCCTTTAATTGTCGAATCGACATCTCGTCTATTACCAAATTGCATAGAATTTTCTTGTCAGAAGACTTGACCTTTTGATCAAGTGCTTTAAAAGCTTCTGCAGTGAAACCTGGCGTGGCGTATATGCATTGGTACCATTTTCTTATGGTGCTTGTATGTGGTAGACATGTTTTAAAGGTACTACGTACGTAAGAGTAGGCCTTTGGAGAATAGAAATGGAGGGTTAGCGCAAATGTACGCAGTTCAGGTGGATATTCTCTCCCTTTATGAGTCATCCTTTTCAAAAGAGCTGCTGTAGAAAGCCGGCACACTTCCAGAATATCCACTTGTTCTTGGTTGATCAGTCTTTTTTGCTTTAGTTCTTTTAATACCTTAGATAAATTGTCAACTTTCTTTTTCAAACGCCGATTAGCAGCGTGTAGTGCCTTGCACCGCATACGTCGGCGTTTTGCAATGTCTTCTAAACGGATAATTTCTGTTTTTAACTTTCGTTTCCTTGGAGTGTCGTGTACCAGTCCTGAATTGGAAAGCCCTGCAACCTCCGACTGTTGACCGGAAAATGGAGATTGTTGTAGAAAAAGCGAAGGTACAGGGTCGTTTGTTAATCTTTGGTTTCATACATGCTTGAATCCGGAAAATGTACTGAACAGATTCTACTCCAAAAGTTTGGTTCCCAATCGGTCTTCTTTACAGCATCAATCTACTTCATCATATTTGTTTTGTCTTTTGGAAACCTAAAAGTAAGGTAAGTTTCTAAGTTAATAATAATAATATTATTTAAATTTAAATTTAAATTATTTTTATGTCGGTTTTTAATATAACGTATTCGCACCACCGTATCACGTCGAATCCAACGACACCTCATACTTACGTCAAAACCCGTCAAGACGTTCGTTCTCTACGTTCAGACACTCATACATGCATAATATCAGCATATAAAGGTACGCCCTAAAAACATCTACGCTCCATCTGAAGCAATTGGATAAACCTATGTGAGTGGTCAAAAAGGAATCCCTTATTGGCCTTATTATGGATTATTTATCATATTCCATATATACTCTATACTTATATTAACATAAGATTTTTTTACCATTACTACCTATAATTAAAAAAAGTGATTTGTCAATTTTTATAAAAAAATATTATCGATTATCGATTTCGCTTTTAAAATATCTCGATTCTCGATTAGTGAACACCAATTGCGACCGATTGCGGTCGAGCAAGACGAAGGAAGGGTGGGGCAGTGTGTTCCTCATCCGCTTACGTCGCGCTCCTCGCTTCACCCCCGTAATGGATAACTTTTATTTGGTTGAAAAGTAATTCAAAATTGCTTATCGATGATATGTGACACTAGATTTGTGTTTTGTGTGTTTTCTAGTATCATTTTTACAATGATCGATTGCACATTTAACCATCTTTCTTCTTAAAAACAATAAAAATGCTCTACAAATTCCCAACTATATCACTTCACAAGCGCTCGCGAACGACTGCGGGCCTTAGCCGGGCGGTCGCTGCATTGTTCACACCCGTGTCTACTGTTCACACTCGCGCGCTCGCGCTCTATTTTAATATTAATCTCTGACGGCATACGCTTAGGGGCAAACACATTATTGGACGCGTCCGTAGCCGCGGCTTATGCCTGTGGCTTATGCACGCGATCTGTGTAATGAATTTCTATGGAGCCTGCAGGGCGATTTTGTAACTTTAGCGTTCTCAATTGGTTTCGCTATCGCGCTGATTTAGCGAACTATAACTGGCGGCCGATTTTATAACTTCGTTTTCACATCGAAATACGTCACTATCCGAACCGAAACTGAATCCCGAAATAGTATACATCGCATTGTTGCATTATGATGTCGACAGCAAAATAACGGGATTCGCGATAACGTGTGGGAATGGCGAAATAATAGGCGAAGGAATCGTATATCGATGGCGAAATTGCGTTCCTTTTTGAGTTTCAACACATCGCACCGCGCAGTTGACAGTTTGACCACAGTTTGACGTTTAACAAATGAAAACCAATGCGATGTTGCCAATTTTATCTCGTAAAATTAGCGAAACGAAGTGTCTTTTTTACAAAATCGGCCGATACGATATGTTATGTTTCGTTTCGCTAAAATCGTTTTCGAACCGTAACGTTTGAGTTCGTTTCGAGTTTTTAGCGATGGAGATATAAAATCGCCCTGCTGCACATTATAGGACGTCAGTCGCGGACGACTAGGCACACGTTCGTAAGCCGCGGCTTACGGACGCGTCCGATAATATGTTTGAACGCCATCTATCGGCCAAATATTAGTTTAATGAAGATGGAAGCGCATTAAATCGAGTTTGAAAACTACGATGGCCATCTACCTGCCGTTTTTTGTATTAAATTGCGACTTCCACTTTGCAGTATGGAATGGCGTTATCTATTACACTATAAAATCAATGCTACAGGGTTTCAAAAGTAGATATGGTTTGGGACGTATAACAACGAAAGCATAAAAAATATTAACAGAGGAAACATTCAAAGAACCGGGTCACTGCTACGACGAAACTACCTAAAGGTTAGGCCAATTTGATGATGAACAATTCCTTAAGGAAGGATTGTTTGCTCTGACAACGGCAAAGAAGTTTGCAACATGGGTGGACCAAATATTTTAACCAATATCACACGTGATACAAAGCGTACGCTTCTTCGTGGTTACGTGATACGTAACCACGAAGATGTGGACACTCTCATGATGGTGCATGATGGACACTCTCATGATGGATACTGTCACTCATGGCTTGACAAAATTATGCTATTGACTATGGATACTGGCTTCGCAGACCAGCAGCAGCAGAAAGCCAAATTACCACAATTACCCAGCTTGAGGAGTTGTGGGTGCACAAAGGTACTGGAAAACACAAAGGTACTGGAAAGTACTTCTGCTGTCATGATATTGCGAATGCCTTAGGTAAAAATTATAATGTTTGTTTAGATAGGATATATTAAGTATATAACATACATGACATTTACGTCGTGTCCAATTGGTGGCTAAAAACCGCTCTTGGACGTGGCAAAATATTTGTGATAGGTAGTAAATCTAATTACTACTCTAATCTTTACTTAACATACATAGGTTGTTAATAATTAAGCTATTAGATTGGAAAAATAGTATCTTAGAAACATTGGAACCTACTAAAAGTTATTTATTGTAAAATCTTATTACAACACAAAATAAAGGCTTATTAATTAAACGAGTCAATAATTTTAATGGGTACCTACTAAGAGTCAATCATCATACTAACTAAAATAGTCAGTAAAAAATTAAATAATCAAAATAGAAGCCTAATAATTAAAATAGTCAATAATTGGAGTAGGTTCGAAAACGTACTAAAAGTTGTTGAAAGTACCCTAGGGGTAATATGCAAAATAGTCAGTAAAGTGTTAAATAATAAGATTAAAGTTAATCATACATTTAAAAACTAAAAAAGTACAAATTCATCATCTAAATTGGTATAAAATTTGTAAAGTCATAGCCCATACATTTTTCACTTATAGGGCCACAAAAAGCGAGGTTGTTGCTCCTGTTTCACCTGAAATGAAATGAAAAATTTGAAAATAGGCATTCAAAAAAATAGCCAATTTTCAGTGTTTTAATAGTTTCTCCTAGCAATTAAGTAAGTATGGGTAGGTATGTGCTTATATCATATGTATATAATACTTACTATTATTTTTTCAACGAAGTGGTAGGGATTGCAGACAAATTAATACTTAGGTATTTAAGGTACGTGCACAAATATCAGTTAGTACGGTGTGTGAATGATGAATTATTTTTATTAAATAGTAAAAACAATAATAATATAGTTATCATAATAATAATAACGATTGTACGTCTTGTTTTTAACTCACTGGCCAATCGCAGAAACTAAATAATCCGATAAGTAATTATCTAACTTGGCTCGATGGCCGTCTCTACATAACGGACGTAAGACGCCGGTCTGCCGTGCGATGAATTATATTTTTTTCACTCACATTTTACAATATCAGTCGAATAAAAGATATATGTCTGTAATTCAAGTAAGTGTGGCTATCAGAATATATTTTTTGCATACCGATAACTCTTATGGTTAAAAAGTAAACTTCGTATAAGTAAAAAAAAGATGTAAACGATTTTTGGATTTTACCAATTATTTCATATATTTTCTATGGATAGGTATTTTTTTCTTCCAGAAATGAATTTGTTATCATTAAGTTACCCGAAAATGATATCTAACTTGCCCAAGTACTTATAGTCCGAAAGATAAAACGCTCAAAGTGACGCGCGGCGGAATCAAACTTCCACCCCCTCCCCCCGCCACCCGCGGGGTGGCCGCCGATGGCTCCCGGTCTAAATCCACTCAGGACCACCTAAGGAACAATTGTGCCAAGTATGAGCCTTTAATCACAAAATGCAGGGTACATCGCACTAAATCCCCAGCTATGAGCGTCTCGTCGACCGTAGTGTCCTTTACTTGGACCGCGCTCAATACTGCACGGTGCAGTAGAGCCGCTCGCGACTGGCTTCCAGACTGCAAGGGCAGCGGAGCGGTTCCATGGCGCGGTCCGTGTAGTCGTTGGGGTTCCTTCCTTCCTTCCTTCCTAGTCGGTTGACTGTTAGCTGTGGAACTGAGAGAGCGAGTCATTTGGTATCAACGAATCAACGAAATCAGTCGACAGGCCATTTAGAACGGCCTGTGACGTCTACCACTAGGCCTTTTGCCTTTTCGTGGGGCTTCTCTTGAATCGGGCCCATAGGCCCGGCTTTCATGGGTATGGCATCTCAGGGCTGTTCACCCTGAGGCAGACTTGAATAGATATGCTTCTCTCGAGGCACGAGGCAGGTCTGTTTGAAGGACCATATCCAGCAGCCTGGTGTTCTCCTCCTTCGTGCCGATTTGGCACGCGCGAACGAGTTCCAGCAGCTGAATTACGGTCAACAAGACCAGCTCGTCGTTCTCGAGGCAGCGCATCTCGTCCAGGTATTCTTCTGGATACTCTGGCATACTTCTGGGTTGTGGGGGTGGTGTACTCGCACTATCTTCGTCCGTTTGGGTGCATGCGGACGCTGTGGTTGCTGTGGGCGTTTGGGAGCTGGTGGACTGGGCGGTCGCCTCGACCTCCATCCTCTCCTCCTGCTGCGGAAGGGGCCCTGTTGACTGCTGCTGCAGTGGCTTCGAGCGGCGTCGCCGGTTCTTCCTCTCCACAGCTGGCTGCTGTGGAGTGGCCGGCGGCGCCGGCTTTTTCCTCCACGACAAGGGCTCAGTAGGGGCGGCGGCAGGCTGAGGCTTCGCCTGCGTCTTCCTCGGCGCTGGGCGTGGGGGAGACGACGAAGGCGCGGCGGCGGTCGAGGCGCCCGGTGAGGCGCTTCGCGGTGCTGCTCGCGGAGGAGCGGTGGTTGCTGCACGCGGAGCACCCTGCTGCTTCCGCGTCGTCTGGCGGATTTCCGCTAGGAAACTGGGGCAGCGCCGGTTATTGGCGGGGTGCTCCTGCCCGCAGTTTCCACAGGTTGCTCGGGCGGTCTTTGGCCGAGGGCAGTTTTTGGCAGCGTGCTCCTCGCCGCAGCAAACGCAAACCTGCGGCCGGTGGCAGTTGTGGCTGCTGTGCCGGAACTTTTGACAGCGATGGCACTGCTTGGGCCCGTTCCGGCCTCTCCAGCTCTCGATGGTGACGGGCAGGTACCAGATGTCCGGGAGACTGAATACCCTCCGCCAGCCCTCGTTCTTTCGTATGACAACGAAGAACAGCGCGCGCCGCCCTCCATGGATCAGGCGCGCGTACGTCGCTTCAATGTCCTTAGCCGCCAGCCCTTCGATGACCTCCTGCTGGGTGGTGTTAGCCGGGAGGCCCCGAATGGCTATCTTGGCGTCCTTTTCTATCGGCGGCGTGTAGGTGTGCCACGCCACCGAGTTGCCAAGGGTGTGAAGGTAGGCCTGGACGACGCGGTACTCTGCATCGTCGGCCGGGCGGAATCTGAGGCCGCCGCCGCGTCCGAGCGGTGCGACGTTCGGCGCACGCCCCAACTTCGCGCGGAGAGCCTTCAGGTGGTCGGGCCACCTATCGAGCTTGTCCACGACAATGGGTCGGGGGCGCGGCGCCTGCTTCGGCAGAAGCGGCGCGGGCGGCAATGGTGCTGGGGCCGCATCGCTGCGGCACGGCGTCGGGCTTTTCCTCGCCGCTAGTTGGGCGTAGGTAGGCTGCTCGTCTTCGGTGTCCGAGGGTACCGGCGAGCCGAAGATCTGTTGATGATCGACGAAGGAGTCAGGGGAGTCGGCTCGGCGGCGCTGCGACTCCCTCTGCCGCTCATCTTCTGGAGACGCGGGGTCTCTCACGCGTTTCCTCGGTGTCGCGATCGGAATGATCGGCATGTCCAGGCCCCTTGTCACTGGTGGGCTGTGCGGGGCGGCAGCAGCTTCGGCGGAGTTGGCAGCAGACTGCATTTCGAACCGGAGATACTCGACGGCACGAACTTCACGGCGAGGACCGGAGACGGCGCTCGACGGTCGACTCGCGGCGGCAATATTCAGCGCGGGCGGCGGAGCGGAGCAGGCGACCGTTCGAGACGGACGCCGGGCACTGAATGTCATTTGGTATGGCCCAGGGGCCCATATTTGTACTCAATTCCGCGGTTCTCGCCGTGCACCTGCTGTGCACCTGCTTTCGTGTCCACCAATGACACGCCGCGGACAGCTTTCCGTGAAAGGTGGGGATCTTCCCTTTTCTATCGACCTCTCGCACTCTCCTAGGAGAAAAGCTATCTCCTCCCCTCTAAAAGCCGTTACGGTACGCTACGTGTTTGTCCAGACTTCAGGGCTGACCAACAGTTTCTGGTTGGCGGCTACTGGCTCGTTAGAGCGCATTCCTGATTGGTCGGCAACCAACCAATCAGAGAATGGCTAAAAACCCATCCTTTTCTTCGGAGTGGATTCTTCGGGTTCCAAACATCATCAGAGTCTGGCCCGGTACCTCACGTATACGTTCCCGTTATTTTCGCTTCTGCGAGTATCTTCATAATCGGCTGAGGGCATTTTTCCGGCCACGTAAACTTGAATCGATGATTCCTGTGTTTCTGTTTACTTGCCGGTGGTCGGTGGTGATGGTGCCTTGTTTTCTACTCCCATTTAACAGTTTTTTACTATTTTTGGGAGTAGAAAATACCACGTGTTTTCTCTCGTGTTTCACGGTTCCTTGCTGTGAACACGTGAATTTTCACGGCAGGTCGTAAGAGGGGTGCTGTATGCATATACCTCGACTCTTATACAACTGTTTCGGGCAGTATTACCCGCTTTCATTTCCGGTTTGACGAGTTCAAAACTGTCCGTTTTCGGCACCAAAGTTCGTCTCCTAGCTATGTTAGAGCGGGCGGTCGTAGGAAGTCTCGCTCGCTCGATCTCCGTGTGGGAGCGGGCGGCCGTAGGCCGTCTCGCTCGCTCGATCCGTGTGGGAGCGGGCGGTCGTAGGCTTTCTCGCTCGCTCGATCCGCTCGAAGCGACGCCTGCGATGTCTATAAAGGTAACCCGAGGCGATTTTGCCATTTTTCTCGTAAAAAATGAGTTTTCTGCAAATTTCTTATGCTTCCTCGGGCACCCTCATAGCGGCCGTAAATCATCTATTTTACGGCCGGCGACGTCTCTACTGACGGCGTCGCAACAACCCCCGTGCGCCTTCGTATTTCTTAATTGCGCACTCTGTCGCGGAGACTGATGTCCAACATTGCTCTCTCCATTCTCATAATATCCAGCAACATTTTACCAAGGAAATTTCCAATATATATATTTTTCATTACTTATCATACGAAGCATTTATTAAATTTAGGACACTTTTCGCAGAAACCCGGTTTATATATAATATGATTTCTAGTTTATTAACTAAGAATTAACCATTTCAAACTAAGGGGCTCTATAGACGGTCAAGCATGCTTGTCAAGCATTGCGTCGCGGGCTGGGAGGGGATCGTAAACCGCAGAAATTATGCAAATATATTTTTTTAATATTTACCAAAAATGCCTAATTTTGTACTTTATACCAGGGAGTCACTTTAATTAGACTTAATTGATTGATGCATGACGTGACTCCCTGGTATAAAACTACAAAATTAGGCATTTTTAGTAAATATTAAAAAAATATATTTGCAATTCCCTGCGGTTTACGATCCCCTCCCAGCCCGCGACGCGATGCTTGACAAGTATGCTTGATCGTCTAGAGAGCCCGTAAGATCATGCTTTCAATATTTTCACTTTACCGGACTACCAACGGACAACGCAAAATTTGTTTTCGAGATGAAGACGGATAAATACGTGTTGAGCCCCTCCGAAATGATTAAGGCAATTTCCAGACTGAAGTCTGTCTGTGTCCTGGGTGTCTGTGTGTGTGTGTGTATATATATTCTTAAACGATAGCGCCCAAACACTTCATCCGATTGAGGCAAGCAGGCATCATATGGTCATAGCAAGAGTTGACAATATTGTGGTTGAAATCGGTCCACCAGAGGGCGCACTAGTCATATTTCAGTCTCGACATTCGGTACAAAGATGCTTTTATGGACCGAAATCAGGTGTAAAATATTGTTTAAAATAACCTGTAAACAAGCGACGCAAATAATATTTAATATCTGGCATATTAAAAAAAATACTACATATATTTTTGGAAAAATACCATTTTAATACCACGAAAAAAACTACAATTATACTATGAATTGGCTTGCGAGGGGAGGTTGGGTCAGCGCGGGGGTTTGCTTGTCTACTTGCTGGGAATTTTTTGGCGTGACACAACCGTTTTTTTAATTACGTACTAATTATGACAAAATTGATCTTAATTTTACAAACTTTTATTTCAGTTTTGAAATTTTTCGAGGCTGCATCAGGATTAGGGGTGGTAGGCATTTATACACCAACGATATTATTTCAAAGTGGACAATCGATCGAGCTCAGCCAAATGATCAATATTGCGTTGGGTGTTGTGATTATTGCTGCAGGTAAGAAAAAATGGAAAATAGTAAATCAAAATGAAAACTTTTGATAACTCCATGAATTACTAAATAATTTTATTTTAATAATTTTCTCAATTGTACTTTTCTATTTTTATGTACATAGGCATTTCATTGTGATATTTTAAAGTGTGCTTATGTTTGTCAAAATGCATCTGATTCTTTTCTTCTGCCTATATAAGTTTATGTTCGTATATAAATGTTATATTCGTATACATTCGTATATTCGTATATGACCGTATACGTATATGTTCCTATATTCTCCCGTTAGGAACTCATGGTGTTCCCCTCAGGTCAAGTCAGGACCATAGCAACTCCACCATAGCAATACCACCACCATAGCAATTCCACTACATCCGACTACTTTTATCACCAACTCATTTACCGTCCACTCTGCTCGACTTTGGAACAAGCTTCCGCATGCTATTCGTCATGCAACATCGTTGCCCTGCTTCAAGGCGTTACTGAAAGAACATGGAGCAGGGAGAAATTTTTTCTCCCTCAAATTATCAACTAAGAACCAACCGTCCCCCCTCCCCCCCCCCTCCCCTCCCCTACCCCTCCCCCTTTCCTCCCCTATGTATGTATGTATATGTATGTATGTATGGATGTATGTATATGTATATATGTGTATATGTTTATGTATATGAGCTGTATTGTTACTTTTATTTAATATCACAACGGTTGGCTGTAAGAAATTGCAAAACGATAAGCCCGCCATTTGTACTAAGTTAAAATAGAATTTAGGTTTTCTTTACCATTGTAATTATTTTTAGCACAATAAAGGTATTTTTCATTTTTCATAAATATCATCTTGAGTATGAAAACTTTTAAATTGCATTAAAACATTAGGTAGATAGATACCTATTAGTTCACAAAAAATATTATTATGTACTTAAATTTGATTGGAATCGAAACGAATTACCCGTATATGAAAACAATATATTCGCTTTCAAAATTTTCAAATCACATCTTCATAACCAGCGTCGTTTAACAGAGAGGAAGATAAATATGAATTTACCGCTGGAAGATTCTAGCACCAGAGCTTTGCAACCCGCGTTATCCAGGGTTGCGAAAGATATCACGAGAAAAGCACACGATCCAATACTGACGAAACTCAGAATCTGAGCAGATCTCGAGAAATCTTACCATACCTACCTCAAGAGCCTTAAAAATCGAATTAGTAAGATGCTAAATAAATTCGTTATAAATACGATCTTCCAACCGACCCAAAATATAGATCTATCTCTGAGGCCTGTAAAGCATAAAATCGAATGCAGTTGAGGGTTCATTCATATGATGGAACACATTTAAAATCTGTTAAAAACGTTCAGCAAGAACACATATTGGATAGCGGAAATTGATGCAGTTTTAAAATTGCATTTTGCTATCCAAAGAACAATTTTAACTTCCCCGCATGGCCCGGGAAGCCATTGAAATAAGAAGATACCAGAACTTCAATAGAGACGACAGTTTTAAACTCCCTACTAAGCGGAACCCTTTTCTTAAATGTTCTCAATACCCATCGCAAGAGCGTAAGAACGCGGTATACAGAGAATAGCTTCGAATAAAATTTAAATCGAAGCGACCAACATCACGATTCCTAAGGAATACCACAAATCGCGCTGCTGTTAAACGAAATTCGCATATGGCGTCCATATGGCCGCCACCCCACCGACCGACGCAGATATTCAAACCTTTGAGTACTTTCACAACACCCACCCGCGCGTAACGGTAGCTACAGGCGTTTGCTATAACGTATCGCCCTAATCACTTCCCACGCACCCTATCCCCGCAAAGCCTTGTCACTCGAGAGCGCGCCTACTGTTCTAACTTGGTATACTGGGGCAAGGACGTAACACACATACAGTGAGTGTTGTTTGCTCGACGGATTTTGGAAATACACATTCGCTAAACCTGATTGCTACAAATTTCACATAACCGCGATAGTCAAATAACCGCGATAGTCTTCGATTTCATAGGTTGAGGAAAGGTATAAACGGGAAGAAATCAACGTATCAAAACACACTCCAGAATAAATGACGAAGGAGAGTGATTGTCCTACTTTTAACTTTTTTATTTTTTATCCTCTCCGTTTGAGGCAACAAAAAATACCTGTCTTGTATCTGCATTTGAAAGAGAATATTCAGCGCTGTAACATATTATACTATTCCATGAAATTAAAAACTGCCTCGGTTATTTGACCTTAAATCCATAACACGGATCTTTTCGTCGAAATATCATTTTCATAAAACTTCATTATTTGATCGTCTTTTTCAGTGTTCGTGGTGCCTCTGATCAGCGCCAAAATAGGAAGAAAGCCTCTTTTGATTAGTGGTTCCATCGGCGTTTCAATAGGATTTGTAATCTTAGGAATATTTTTCTTCATGAAGGATACTCTGGATATCGCGGAGGACGTCATAAAGGAATTTAAATGGCTACCAATCGTTGGTCTTGGTATTTTTAGTGTATTCGCTTGCATCGCATTGGGACCTATGATCATTGCTGTTCAATCTGAAATATTCCCAACAAACGTAAAAGCATTGGCATTTGTTTATGGGATAGCTTTAACAGGACTGTTAAATGTGGGTGCCATACAATTCTACCAAGCGACTAGTAATGCTGTTAGTATATACCTGCCATTTTGGTGTTTTTCTGTTCTGTTAATAGGGGCAATGTTATTTGTAGCACTCTACGTACCGGAGACTAAAGATAAGTCGTTTGATGAAATTCAAGAACTGTTGAATGGGAGAAATAAACTGAAAAACGACCCGCCATTATAATTTATTTAGTCAAAGGGACTTAGAGAAATCTTATCTTAGATTAGGTGAAATTTATTATTGTTAAGCATTAAAGGAATGAATAATAATAAATGTGTTTGATTGTTCCTTCTGTCGATTGTCTAGGTAATCAGAGAGACGGTAATATAATATTCTGAACTTCGAATCATGAGCGAAGCTGGTCATTAAACCCTTCGGCTACGTAACGACCAAATTTGGTTGCACATCAGAAGACCGTTGACTACAGTAATATTATTTTCTAATTCGAACGCATCCTAAAATCTATACCAAATATCTCATTACTACCATATACCAATTCCATTGTCAAACATCATATTTTTATTTCGAGAAATCATAAAAAAAATATTGGTATTTGTGACCTAATATCTAAATATTTTTGTATAAAAAATTGATAGAGAATCTAATAAAGATCATGATAGTATTTACGATTTCTAAATAGGGTTCCATATTTTCCGTAAGACAAATACAAGTTAGAAATGTAGAGTTTTTTTCACTTTTTCGACTTTCTCACATTTATTCATAATTATCTAATTGTTTCACAAAATGATATTTCAATATTTTGTATACAAAATTTCAATGCCATCATTGCACAGTTATTCTTTTTATGATTGCTATAGTAGTTCTATAGTTATAGTACTTTTTGTCGAGCGCCGCGATATTGCAAGAAATTTCAATAAATTGCCGCAATCTGCCATGAAATTATGCCGCTACTCGAAGGGTTTAGTTATAGGAGCTGCTTAAAAATAACAGCCACGATGGTGGTTTTAAAATATGTTCCAGAATTTCGAACACAAGGTTTGCCCTGTGTAGGCGGTTTATATGAAACTAGCTAAACCCGGCCACACTTCGCCGTGGCTCACTCTGATATGAAATTATAGGGAAACGCACCGATGTCGAAGGGCACCGAAAATTTTGCCATATTTTCATTTCACTATAAAAACACGCGCGTTTCCGAATATGCGCGTGTTTTGTTTGTTTTTTTTTTTGTTTAAATTCGAGTGCAGCGTTGTGACAAAATAGGGGTTAATTGTAGAGTTATTCATGAATTCTCAGCGGTAACATCAAACACACATATAAAACCCCATATTGATACGTTAAGCAAATAAGTCTTCCACAATATCGGTGTCATCCGTATCGTTAACTCAGTATATCTGTTAATTGAAGCGGTGATAAGTGTATAATATCATTTTGTACGAGAGAACATACTTTAAAAAATAGTATAAAAATATTTGTAAATAAAAAAAAAGAAATTAAAGTAATATAATTCAATTTGATTCTAATTAGTTACAGTGAAACATTTAGGCTATGCTTAATTCAAAGAAATCGCTATGGATTCAAACGGCTTACGCAGCTACTGGTTGGTATTAAAAAAATATAACTTTATTATTAAAACTCGTTTTCGTCTCCTGTTTTAGGTAAAATATATCTCATTATTTCGGCTGTGCCGTGCTGATATAAAGTAAACTTTTTAATTATTTTTGTATTGATACATTATTTTTAAATTTATATTCAAATGAAAATTTACATTTTTAGATGTTGCCCAATTAATTAATAATAGGAATTTTGAATAACCAAAATTTTTCTTATTATCTTTATAGGTATTCTTCTATATTTCGCGATGCATTTATATGTAGTTATAGTACGTAAATGGTAATAATATGCAGAATTTTTTCTCATTATTAAATTAGCGATTTTCATATATACATGATTTTCTATAATAGATTATTCTCATATAGATTATATATAAGAATAAGAAAAGAATAACTTTATTTCCGAAATGAAATGCTTAAAAAGGTTAAAAACAAAGTTTGCCTAACTAGGTCTTAGCCTGTACAAAGATAGACTTGACTATGTTAGTTGTAAGTTGTAAATTGTGAGCACACTTATCAAAGCAAAATAACTAAGAATAAGAATTAAAATTAATCTAATAGCTCTAATAATAAGTTGTATATATCTCAAGAGTGTTTATAATCCGGGTAACTTAACCATGTATAATGATACCTAATGCTTTATAATCATAGTTTCTTCATAATCATGGAGAAAATAAAAATGTATTCAGAAAATAATCAATACAAATACTATTAATATTAAAATAAAATTTAAATTAAAATTCAAGAAAATTAAAATTGAAATAACAGTTAGATAGCTAGTAAATAAATAGAAATAGCATACCTATATAAAATAATTAAATACCTACTTGTAATGTTCTCTTGTAATCAGTGGCGTAACTAAAAAATGTGCCAATACAATACAATATAATACAATCAACTACTCCAGTAGATAGGCATTCCTACACTTGGATGCGTCACAAAATTAAATGCAAAAAATTTAATTATTAAAAACATAACTATCGTGATAGTTGTCATGGCTGTAATATTATATTCAATATTACCTACATACAAATAATCAAAATATACTAATGTGATTTAGGAGTCAGGGAGAATAATATATTAAAATAGAAATGCAAATTTTATGTAGAATAATCAAAAAATATATATTTTGTTATAAATCCAGCAATATGCCTTCGTATTTTTTTTTATGAATTATATGTATAATAAATTATATGAAAATTAGAATATCAGCTATCATGATACCATTATGCTTAAAACTTTACGCATTTCATTAATCATCAACATGGAAAATAAACTCCCTTATACCATAAATTGGGTTTCTTACCAAATTATGCATAATTATCTTTTTAAATTGGTCCTCTCCAAGGCTTTTTATTTGCTCTGGAATATTATTATAGAAGGACAAATTTTAGTGAATAAAACTGTATCGCACTTTGCCAAGACGCTGTCGGTTTATGTGGAGATTGGATTTATTCCTCGTATCGCGATGATGAAAATCACTATTCGCCGGAGTTTCTGCTAGGTGTCTACGAGCGTACATAATATTTTGATAGATGTAAGAAGAATTAGTCATTATTCCTGATTTTACAAATAGCGGCTCACAAGAACTACCCCGGTGCAAAATTCAAAGGCAAAACAAAAGGCCCCTGCCTCCGCTTACTTATACTTATTATGGTATATAGGATGTAATTACTGATTACGTTATTAGATTGTAGCTATATTAATTTGTAAATCGACGTATTCATTTGGGCATTGCATCGAACATGTTGCGGAATAAGTTCTCAAGAACTTCAGCGGGACACGCGGGATCACATAGAAACATTTTTGAGGGAGAATGTTCGCAAAAACAAAAAAATATATTTATATTGACACGATGCTTTACTGTTAACATACAAATATATTAGTATAAAACATAAACTTTATGTCAGTTCAGTTTTCAGTTTCAGTTTTCAATGTAATATACTGGACGTCAAAAGACACAAATAGGACATTATATGTATTTTGAATATATATTTCAAAAACATATAAAAAATATATTTCATCTACAAATATCAGTCTATCTATTCTTTATATTTTTTTAAATTAATTATTATTAACATTTCCTTTTTAATATTTAAAAATGCGAAATTTATACATACCGTTTAAAAAAAAAAAGGAAGATTATTTGCGGAAGATTATTACTACAAGGGACAAAGCTGTATTTGCTTCATTAAAATTTTCTTTTGGATGGGAAAATCTTAACATAAGAAAAAGTCAACTGCAGATATAACTATGTTGATATATTTTGTATAAAGTAAGGCAGTTGTATAAATTTTGATATATTTTGTTGATATGTTTTGTAGCAGTTGATATAATTTGTATAAAGTAAAAGTAAGGCATTAATATATAAAAGAAATAAATTGTATTTATCCCAGTGGAACACCAATTTTGACATAAGATCCTGATGATTGTAACACATTAATTTATACTTTTGTAACCTATCTTTTAAATATGAAACAATTATTTCTAGAACTTTATTTCTCACTCCATAATGAATAAAGTTTAATTTAAAATGTTATATTTTAAACGTAATCAAATAAGATCATAGAAAAGTCTTCATAAGATCATAGAAAATTCCAATCTTGTGATATCTCCTATGCGCAAAATATATGCTTGATTAGAATAACCAGCGCGGCTGCGTCTATTGTGGAACAGCCGTTGGTTGAAACAAATTGATGGATGTGCATTAGTCCACCTTTTTTAAATTGGGATAAAATCTGTGTTAAAATTATCTTACCACAAACTTCGTACAGATAATCTAGGCACTGGTCTAAAAATTTTTGAGTTCTCTATCTCCACCTTTAAAAAATAGGTATCAAATCACCATTTTTTATTATGTCTGGAAAAGCGCCTTCTTTTGAGTAGCGGCATAATTCCTTCCTTCGAGTGGCGGCATAATTTTATATGTATGCTACTCGAAGAGGCAATTTATTGGAATTTCTTGCAATATCATCGCGCTCGACAAAAAGTACCATAACTATGGAACTACTATAGCAATCATAAAAGGAATAACTGTGCAATAATTGCATTGAAATTTCGTATATAGAATATTGAAATTTCATTTTGTGAAACAATTAGATAATTACGAATAAATATTAGAAAATCTAAAAAGTGAAAAAAACTCGGCATTTCTAACTTGTACTTGTTTTACGGAAAAATACGGAACCCTATTTAGAAATTGTAAATACTTTCGTGATCTTTATTAGATTTTCTATCAAAGATAATATTTCGTTTTGCTTATTTAATTACAAAAATATTTAGATATTGACTCATAAAAACCAATATTTTTATTATGATTTCTCGAAAAAAAAAAAATGATGTTTGACATTGGAATTTTACCAGAAATATCGGCAAAACGACGCGCGAAATTATTTTAGCGGCTGTCTATGTATCTATGGGAATAATGAAATATTTGGTATGGATTTTAGGATGCGTTCGAATTATAAAATAATTACTGTGCGCTCCGGGAGCAAGTCGCTAATATTGGTCCTTACTTAGTCAACGGTGTTCTGATGTGCAACCAAATTTGGTCGTTAAGTAGTCGAAGGGTTAATACATTTACTGCTCGTTCATTTTGATAAATTTAGAAAAAAACAAGTAGGCACCCAGTAAATAAAAATTACGATGGCAGGGGAAGGTTTAAATTTTGGGATACCTCGGGTAAAAACGGCGTTCGCACAAAGGCAGGCTTGGTACATTGCACCCCGAATGTACAACAAATTAGATGAACACATTAAATTATTAGATAACATTCCAAGTTTTAAAAATACAATTAATAAATGGCTATTGGAGTTGGGGCGCTCTGGAACGGAGAGGGAACTGTCAATTTTGGTTTAATTTGTTTAAAATATTTTTAAGTGCGAATGATTATCTATTGCTATTATTATTATTCTTTAGTTATATATATTTTTAAACTACTTTAAATCTTATCTCTAAGCTCTAGTAAGAACCTTTTAAGGTCAGCTCGCAAACTTAAATCTAAAAAGTCTTAAATCACACATCTAGGCACAAGCGTAATCCTAGTTAGGTGTGTGACGTGCCTCAGGTTGCATGGGTTTGAGGTGAATCAACTTGTCGCTTTATTTGACTAGAAAGTAATTGATTTTCCTATGTAAGCTTAGAAAATATATGTAATATTAAAATACATAAATAAATAAAATAAAATATTAAATATGAGGTCTAAATAGGGGGCAATAATTTGGATGATAGAATTGATAACTTTGACTGCCATACCAAATAAATATTTACTCTTTTATACATTTAGTAACCTAAAACAATTTATAGTATTTTACTCCTCGGTGTGCTTAAAATTTAAATCATATTTACATGAAGGCACACTTTTTTGCTAGGTGAGGGAAGGAATTAGAGTTAGAAGTAGTGTTTATGGCGTTATTTAGCAGAAGTCGTTCGCAAAAATGTTGGCTATTAATTTTTTTTTTAATACTGTCTCATTATTAATTCTCAGCAAAAAAATATATTATAAGTAGCTTTTGATATACAAGTTTATGATTAAAATAAATGGGTAAATAATTTTTCATTCATTTAATATATTTTTTAAATTTATTTAATTAGTGTTAGCTATTTAAACAATTTTACATACTAATTTTAATAATTTTGAATATGTTTCTACATATTCAACAAAACATCAAATGCCGGGAGTCGCCCACTCATTAAATTGAGGTCTAAATAAGGGGCAATAATTTGGACGATAGAATTGACAACTTTGACTGGCATACCAAATTAATATTTACTCTTTTTTAAATTCAGTAACGTAAAACAATTTATAGTATTTTACTCCTCGGTGTGCATAATATTTAAATCATATTTACATGAAGGGACACCTTTTTGCTAGGTGAGGGAAGCAATTTGGGCTAGAAGTAGTATTTATGGCGTTATTGAGGTAAAGTCGTTCGCAAAAATGTTGGCTATTAATTTATTGTTTCTTCTCATTATTAATTCTCACCGAAAAATTATTATGAGTAGTTTTTGTTGTAACAGTTTATGATAAAAATATATTAGTAAAATATTTTTCGTTCATTTAATAACTTCTTTAAATTTATTTAATTGGTGTTAGCTAATTAAACAATTTTACATACCAATTTTAATCCTTTTGAACATTTTTTTACATATTCAACAAAAAATCAATTGCCGGTAGTCGCTCACTCATTAAATTGAGCTTTTCGTTTTACTTTTTCTTATCTAAAATACTTTTGTAGGGGCCAATTTGATTCTAGACTGGTTAAGTAACTTTCGAGTAGTTTGATCGTAGTAGGTCTAAATTGTAAATATTTTTTAATTTTATATTCATTTCCTGAAGAAAATATATTTTTACAACACGATCTGATTTTAAACAGTTAATAATTGCTTCATCTGTATATTCACAATCACAAGAAATATTGCCGAGGCTGCTGAAGTGGGAGAGATTGTTCTTAGTTAACAAAAACACTGTGTAAATTAAATGATTGAAATAGCGACAACTAGGGTTGTCGACTACAGCGGGCGAGCCCGTCACCTCAGGAAGTTTTAACGATTAGTCGTTCTATCTCCCTGGAGTGAGCGCAGAAGACTTGAGGACAAAACAGTCCACCATCTAGCTACGCCATAAGCACGTAAGAGGCCAAGCCAGGAATGTTACCCGGCGGGCTTACACTCACGCCCTTACTTCCAATTGTGACCAGATTACTCCAGTCTCTCGATTAGTTATGAGTTCGAGGTCGCTTGCGCGGTCCTCTCCCTTACGAAGCGGTGAAACGGTGTTTATCGAATCTATCGCGGACCACAGCGTCCTTTGCCCGGCTGTTCACCCAGGATCGGATAGCCGATGGTCGTTTCAAGAGCAGTCGTCGTAAGGTCCGCAACCACCCCCGTTCTATAGGAAACAGTACTGCTTCCAGACTCCCCCGACAATTAGTCAGAGTGCACAATCGATTGGCTTACGCCGCACGGTGCGCAGACCGTCCAGGAGCGCCAGAAGGTTGATTCCCAGAGGAAACTGTCCATAAGGCCAGAGTCCTACCCAGGATCGCATTTCATGCGTGGAGGCCGTCGGATAGGTGTTGACCTGTGAGTGTGACCAACCCTGAACAGAATGGGTCTTCGCGGCCAACTCAGCAAGGGCCCATTGATTCCCTGAAATAGCGACACATATTTATATACTAGATGCGTACCAACTGGCGAGTTTCCGTTAAAGTCTACAATCATTAATTGATTAGAGCTCGATTGCGTTTCGCCGTGAACTAAGATCGGAAATTGGTTCATGTGAACGAGATAGGGCAATACGTTAGATTAGAATGTGAAATAAACGGTTGGCTCTTTTCCGCATTAAACCTACCCACCGAAGAAAAGCAGCTAAATCTAAGACCGCACTAAATGTGCCGAATCTTATGCGGACGGCTATAAGTTCGACAGATAGTTGTTGTGCGAGAAATACAATGATCGTTCATTTCATATTCCGCTTTTATTTGTACATATTGCTGTGTCTCTTTCGGTTGATCTTAGTTGAGGAGGAAACACAATTGGGCTCGTCTGTATAATTTATTGCCTTGTATAGACACGTCTAAGTTAAATTACAAATTACCACAGTTTATTTATATTAAAATCAAGATTCTGGCTTTACAACTTCTGGCTTTTAAAACTCTTTTCTATTTTCGCTTTTCTTTGATGATTCAGTTAAAATGTTCAAATTTGAATTATAGGAATACCACCCTGGAGTAAAATCTCTACACAGAATAATAAATGCCTACAATAATATAAAGATAGACTAGAATATAAACTCCCACTAGACATAAATACCCACATACAATAATTGACCTAAAATTCCACTTTTTCCGAATGTCGATAATGACCCCCTAAAATATAATTAGGAGACTCATTTAACATAAAATTTACCTTATCATTCAAGTTGTAAAGTGTGAAGCAAATAAGCCTTGCCCTGGCATGAATACAAATTGCCTTAATAAAGATAAGAAATTTGTAAAAATCCACTAATAGACCATATTAAATTTTTGTAGGACTGTCCTCGCGACCAAAAGAATAAGGGCCCGTTCCCACTATGACGGACCGTCTGTTTCGACAGGCCGTCGAAACAGACGTAAGTGTTAGTGACAGAAGAATTTACATGAAGCTGTCCAAATTTGGAAAGATCAGGGAAAAAACAGACCCCGGGATTTTGAACTGACGTTTTGACATTGCGGAGCGCCGTCTAAAAACACCCTTGGAACTAAGGGACGCGAACCCGGGTTCCTGCCCCGTGCGGCATTTAAAAGGGCGCCAAACTCATGTGTTTGAAAAAACGTTGATTCACTAAAGCGCCTAACGTCCAGTGTGCGTCGTACTATCGATTGTTCATATGATTTCGGAACGCACTCTAAGTAGATTTTTGAACGCGTTTGCAGTGGTGTTGATGTCTCTGCCGGGTTATTCCCGTCGCATCTAGAAATAATAACAATAAAAACACATTTTTTAAAACAAGCTCTACATGGAACTTAGAAAGGGCTATCACAATTGAATGCTATACAGAATTTCGTGTTTGTGCTGTTAACCGTTCAGAAGTCTCCCCGGTGAAAGCCAACCCTGGGTGCAGTAGCCAGTCGCGGTGAAACTTAAGACGGGCTAACATAATTAAACGCGTATACAAAATTTCGTTTCTGTACTGTTGACCGTTGAGGAATCCTTTCATTAGAAGCCAACTCTGGGTGCAGCAGCCATGTCATGGTGAAATTTAGAACGGGTTATCACAACTGAATGCGTATACAAAATTGTGTGTGTGCTGTTGACCGTGGAAAAGTATCATCGTCGGGAGCCATTCTGTATATTCACAATCACAAAAAATATTGCCTAGGCTGAAGTGGTAGGGATTCTCGTTAGTTACTGTTAACAAAAAAACGGTGTAAATTAAATGATTGAAATGGCAATACAAATTTTAACACTACAGGCGTACCAACCAGCGAGTTTCCGTTGAAGTCTACTGTCATTTATAGATACTGGGCTCGATTGCGTTTTGTCACAAACTAAAATCGAAATTGGTTCATGTGAACGAGACATGGCAATACGTTAGAGCAGAATGTAAAATGAACGGTTGTCACTGTTTCTCATTAAAACTTCCCACCGAAGAAAAAGCAGCTAAATCTAAGCCGCACCAAATGTGGCCAATCTTATTCGGACGGCTATAAGTTCGACAGGTACGATCGTTCATTTCATATTTTGCTATTGGGCTCGATTGCGTTTCTTCATGAACTAAAATCAGAAATTAGTCCGTGTCAACGAGACAGCGCAATACGCTAGAGTGGAATTTGAAATGAACGGTTGTCACTTTTTCCCATTAAAACTACCCACAAAAGATAAAGCATCTGAATCTAACACCGCACGAAATGTGTTCAAATTTATTCGGACGAGTATATATAAGTTCGACAAGTAGTTTTTATCGACGATCGTTCTTTTCAATTTCCGCTCAACGTGAGAGCCTGTCCACACGATGCGGTGCGGCGCCGCAACGCAAAGATTTCGCCGTATGGGCGTACACACGAACAGTGCATGATGCGGCGGCGCAACGTTACTACGACGCCTCAGTGAGCGAATAGTGTTGAAGTTAATTGTACGTAGAACTATTGAAATGAGGTTGTCAATGCCAATATCTTCTTCGTTGGTACTCATTTAAAACACTTTAATTAAAAATTATGAAATATACGTGAAAACAAATGAAACAGGCAAGCATGTACCTTCCTTCGACTGCACTTAACAACTGAACGGTGCCGCTCCGGTGCATATTACCGGGTTGCGTGCGGTGCGACACCGGAACGCACCGTGTGACATACAATGGATATTTGTATGCTCCTCAGCAGCGGCACCGCTCAGGTGTCGCGCCGCAGCCGCAACGCATCGTGTGGCCCGGCCCTAATGCTTGATCTCGTTCTTGACGTTCGTTCGATCTCGCTTGAACTAATTTCAGTTTTAGTTCACAAAGAAATGCAATCGGGTCCATTGTTTTGTCTCGTTCTGTTGAACTAAGTTGAAATTTTAGTTCACGAAGGAACGCAATCGTTCTCATATCCTGTATAGTTTGTTGCCTTGTATAGATACATCTTGTGTAGAAAGTAAAAAATACCACAGTTGATTTATTTTAAAATTAAGATGTATACAACTTCTCAGTTTTCAAAACTCCTTTCTTATTTTCTCGTTCTTTAATGATTCATGTAAAAATTTCAAATTTGAATTATACTATTACGTACCCCGAATAAAAGTCTCCACATAGAATAATAAATACCCGCAATAAAATTTTAGACTGTAATTGAATTCTTTTGATATGATAACTTAAAATTCCACTTTATTCGAGTTTCTATAACGACCCACTAAAACATAATTAGGAGCCTCATTCAAGATAAAAGCTTCTCTTATCATTCAAGTTGTAAAGTGTGAAGCTAATAATCCTTGCCCTGGTATGAATACAAATTGCCTTAAAGATAAGAAATTTGTAAAAATTCACAACTAGACCATATTACATTTTTTGAGGACTGTTCTAGAGACCAAAGGAATAAGGGCCAGTTCCCACTATGACGGGCCGTCTGTTTCGACAGGTCGTCAAAACAGACGGAAGTGTTAGTGACTGAAGAATTTACATGAAACTGTTCACATTTAGGAGAATCCGGGAAAATAACAGACCCCGGGATTTTAAACGGACGTTTTGTCATTGCGAAGCGTCGTCTAAATTCGTTTATAGGATGATGCTTTGATTTTTTAAAAATTTATTTATTTATTTATTTACTTGGTAATTTACAATTATCTACAATAATGGCAAAAAACTGATAACATGTTATGCCAGAAACATATGTTGTAAATATATTATAAACCAATATTAAAAACTAAGTTATAAAGAATATAGAAATTTGGGGGAGTTTATACACTAAGACTTATTATTAATTCTTACGAGCTGGAATTATGAATATAAAATTCATAATACAAAAGTGAAATTGATAATATAAAATTGTAAAAAGATGCACAATTAGCTAGTTATTAGATAATCATAATTGCTTATAAAGGGTGATATAGCCAAACCTAATTATAAAAAATTAAAATTAGTAAAAGTAAAATAAAATGGGAATTAAAATACAAGATGAAATTTGAGATAAAATATTGTTAACCATAGCCTAATCAGTTAACCAATTTAAAGTTAACCAATTAAAAAAAATAATTCGATTGAAGCTACTTGCGTAGCAGCAAAGGATATCTCAGGTTGGATTGAGGAATGCTTATGATTGAATGAGATATACTTATGGATGTGCACGACTTCAGACTGTGCCATGTAGGTTTAATGGGAGTCGTTTTATCGCCAGCGAACGATCACCATTTACCAATATATCTCAAAAATCAAGCTTATCCTTTTGCAAAACAAAATGTCTTCAATAGAGACGAATTAAAGTGAAAAACAAAATAAAACACAATGATCAAATCGGCAAAGGCCGTTTCATAAATGTAGGATGACACAAAGGAATATTGAACATTTTCGAATTTTTCCACCATTTGAAATAAGATACAATTATGCTGACTTCGTTATCAAAGAGCCATTAAATTGAAATAAAAATGAAAAACCTTCATATGTCCATTGAAATGACAATCTTTATTTCTGGCACAGTTTATACTAAAAACTATATAATACTAACAAAATAGGGTACACTTGCATAAAATTGTTTAATATAAAAAAATTGTCAGAAACATTGTATAAAATTGTATAATATTATTAATATTTCATAAGGTTTGTAATGGAATTCGTTCATAGGATGATTCTTTGATGTAAAAAATAAAGAAAAATTCTGTACATAATTGGCTAATGAATCAACTGACGGAGACTGAATCGTATCAAATGAGATTTTTCACGACTTTGTACGAAATAGTTGACTTTTAAAAATAATCTAATCTTATTCACTCAATCAATCAATTCATTATAATTATTACAGCTTCTCTTATGATGATGAGTAGCAGTATTGCAGGCGGTTGGAGCGCAAATGCTCTCCTACAGTTAACAAGCGGAGTGCTAGACTTTTCAATTACTCCCGTAAGTATACGTATTTTTAATTAATTTCACTATATATTAACTTATAAGAATCTTTTGGACATGAAACATTAATGCCGATTTATATTTACGAAATCTCTCCGTATATTCTCTCCGTATATCTAATCTCTCTGTATATTAGAAGTTGTATAGATATCTCATAGAACAACTATTAAAACCGCAATAGTAGTTCGGTAACTACTAGATACTAATAGGATATACCTATGTGATGTGTGCAGAGAGTACCTTCTATGAGACCAAAAATCTGTTCGGTGACCCGAAGAGTTTCCCGGCAAGTAGACAAGCCCTTATCGCCCCACCCCCGTCAACTTCCTCCTATAGTGTGATGAATATCGCGAATGTATTTAATTTTCTAAGATTTTTGTAGTCTATTTCATTAGTAGTATGTTTGTAGTATTAAGTGTTACAATGGTATTTTTTCAATAGGATGTAGTATTTTCATAAATAAGGAGGAGTTAAAAAAATATTTGTCGTTTTTATATGAGATATTTTGACCAAAATTTCACAATGTGGTTTCGCCCCAATAAGGCATCGGCGTAACAAATGTCAAGTCTCTAAGTCCAATATTTCGAGATTGAAGTATAACCAGCGCCCCCCCCCCCCCCTGGTGGATTGATTTCAGCCACAAACTTTTCAACTCTTGCCACACTCAGAAAAAAACATGGTGAATTTGACAACAAAAAGTTGTTAAATATGAGCCATCAAGGTAAAATAGTGGGAGCCACAACGCCAAAATTGTCGAAAAACATTGCTTATATGACAGAGCATAGCATTGTTAATTTCACAAAGGCGCGCTTTCACAACTTTACTTTGATGGCTCATATTTCACAATTTTACTTTGTGAAATTCGCAATGTTAACACATTGCGAATTTCACAACTTTACTCTGTTGATTCGCAATCAATTCCGCCTTTTAACCTTGTGGGTTTAGCAATGCGCACTTTGCTTTATTAGCAACTTTCAAGTTGTGTTTCTAACAGAGTTGTGGTTCAACCTTGTGGGTTTAGCAATGCGCACTTGGCTTTATTAGCAACTTTCAAGTTGTGTTTCTAACAGAGTTGTGGTTCAACCTTGTGGGTTTAGCAATGCGCACTTTGCTTTATTAGCAACTTTCAAGTTGTGTTTCTAACAGAGTTGTGGTTCAACCTTGTGGGTTTAGCAATACGCACTTTGCTTTATTAGCAACTTTCAAGTTGTGTTTCTAACAACTTGAAAGTTGCTAATAAAGCAACGTACGCATTGCTTCAGATCTTCAGCATATTTTATTTGTACTGCTGTATACTGTACAACCGCTGTGTAAATATTAATTGCAGGGAAAACGAAATCCATTATTGCTATTCCTGCAATATTTACACTGCGGTTGACCAGGAACAGCATTGCAAATAAAACCTGAAGAAGATCTGAAGCCTATGTTGCATTACTTCTGCATGTTTGTGTATCCAATAACCTAAAACATAAACAACAGTTACACAAAATAAAACATTTATTTACTTACAACTGACATACATGTTATAACAAAAGGAGTGTTTAATTTTAATTTTACTCGAATAATTTTATGTGGAGACAGAGTTTAGGTCGGAAATAGAAAATTTCCATACAAAATAGTCTTCCAAAACTTGAAAGACGTTTCTGTAATATTTTGTATAGAAACCTATGATTTCCGTGTTAATCTCTGTCTTCTCTTAAAACCAAGATTAACAAACATAAGAAGCCATAAATTTACAGATTACAGTTTTATTCATACATTTATAGAAATAGAAATAGAAATATTTTTATTGTCCGAAATTATGGTGGTACATTTATGGTGATAATGCGTAAAACTATGTATCTCACAATTACCTGTTATTAAAACAGATTGACAAATTTACTTATGTGCTAAATTGACTTATCTGCTAATTATAATATCTTATTAAAAATGTAATTATTTCACTGGTTTAACATCTAAAAAATCTAAACAGACCGGATAAGTAGAACTAACAGTAGAAGACAATTAGAAAAAATAATTCACCAATAATATAAAAAATAAAGAAAAAATCAAAATCAAGGAATAATCGAAATTCCGCCTATAAATACGAAATGTATATAATTTAAAATGTAACAGTAGAAAACAATTAATAAAAAATAATTCACCAATAATATAAAAAATAATGAAAAAAAATCAAAATCAAGGAATAATCAAAAATCCGCCTATAAATACGAAATGTATATAATTGAAAATTTGTAATCTTCCTAATTGAATTATTGTAAAAACAAAATGAAAATGCATGCCTACAATATAATATTATGAGAAATATTCGTTTAATGTGTAAAAGCTTTTATCGATAAGCCATTTTTTCAACGCTGCGGTAAACTCTTTTCTTTTTATTTCTTTGATATTTGCAGGTAGGTGGTTATAGATTTTTATTGCATTGTATAACATTCCTTTTTTAAACAGAGTTAAATTTGGCTTGGGTGCTTGTAGCTCATGTTTATTTCGTGTGTTATAGCCGTGTTCAACATTGTTTGTTTTGAAATACTGATCGTGGTCCCTTATAAATTTGCAGGTTTCCAAGATTTATTTATTTAGAGTAGGTATTACAAAATTTAACTAGTACATTTTACCATGTCACACTGTATGTAAATGAGGCAATAGCAGAAAACTGATTCTTATTGTGACTGAGACATGGTTATGACCGAAAGTCGCCTAACTAGGCCTGAGCCTGTTCTAAGGCAGACTTGAGCAATTTTCTTTGTGCATTATGATTACTATTTATTAACAATGCGTATATTTCTAGACACAATCAAATAAAACTAATTATTAAAATAGTCTACAAAAAATTAAATTAAAAATAGAAAATTCAAATCTTTTTAAAATAAAAATAAAATGCGATAAAACTAAATCTAATCCAAATAATAAATAAAACAAAATCAACATTAGAATAATCAGAATTAATAAAAATGCAAATGGATTGTCACTTTTTAAAGTTACAAGATGTTACAAGATGTTGACAAGATGTTGCAGGTTTCCAAGAGGTTTCCCTTATAAACTCTTTTATGATTTTTCTAACTCACCGCCGCCCTGGCAGATGATGAACCAGCCACAGCAGATGACAAAAACTTCTCTGTAGCATCAATCTGAGTATTACGCGAAGAGACAGTATGTGTTCAGGACCCTTCTGTAACAAAAAAAATATCCAGCCTTATTACAGGTTCAATATCATATTATGCTATGATAGGAAATATACTGCAGTTAAAACTAAATTGCAATTAATTCAGTTTTTTTTACCAATAGGCATTCAATTATATTCGATACAAGCAAAATGTGTTATTTTTAAATTACTGTGGAAATTTTAATTAATTTATTTAAAATGGTGCACTATGAAATCTACACAAACCGCCATGTGAAGGCATGCTGTAAAATTGTTAAACTCACAAGCTGTTAAACTGTTAACCCCGCAGTTTAGAGCATTGAGGTAATAACAATGTCAAAAAAAATTGTTAGCGCCAAAATTTTATATTGTTGATACCGCAATTTTTGCATTCGACAAAGAAAACGTTGCTGACCCCGCAAAAGGTAATTTGTCTTCGTTACAATATTCTATGGTTAATTTCGCAATTTTTCGCTCGCAATGTAAAAATGCAGCGTTGTCTAGAAAAAAATTCTATAGTTTAGGTATTATTCTAGATTATTGATCTTTCAATATCATTCGATTATATTCACCACGCTGATTCCGAAACGAGGTATCTAAAGTAGAATAGTTTCGGTACAATGTAGTCACAGCCATACAACTCAAAGGTGGCGGAACGGCCGCGTGTTCTTATGTTATCGTGCGATGAGACGCCAATACAGACTCGATAAATATTTTTTTCACAAAACTTACCCTGGAACGTTGCGACAGGTGTACGAGGTTGTTCGATATTAAGAAATCCAGCAGTAGCTGCTGTTCTTTCTCCATTTTTCTAAGATGTCGCCACTTAATCACTGATTGCACTTTTGAACAGTTCCTAATTGTGCTTTTAATTCTTTCTTGAAAATACGACGCCGTAAAATGCACTCGACGCAGATCGAGCGCTCTGCACGCGCGGCGCGCCCCGCTTACAGACTGGAATAGCGTCGCAAACAGCCAGCGTGTCGCGGCTCGCGCGACGGAATTATTGACAACGTTGGAAGCGAACTTTGTAGAAAATAAACGTTGTGGTTTTGACAATTATAGTTTGAGTTTTTCTCAAAGCTATCTGCCATTGAGAAAAAATCTACGTCAAAGTTGTGTTAATATCAATTTAAAAACATTGAGGAATTATGAAAACATTGCCTTATTCACAACTTACGTTGTTACTAGCTAGCGTTGCTAGTAAAAGTTGCTAGCGCGGCAACGTATAAAATCAATGTCTCGCTTACATTGTGGAACTGACAAACCAACTATGTTAATCATGGACATTGCTAATTTATCCACAACATTAAAAAAGCAATGTTCCGCTTACATTGTGAAACTCACAATACTCAACTATGTGAATTCCACAGATTAGCACATTGCTAATTTATCAAAGTACCGTAAAGTTGCCATCGTCGCAATGTATAAAATCAATGTTCTGCTTACATTGTGAAACTCACAATTTTTAACTATGTGAATTCCGCAGATTACCACGTTGTCAATTTATCAAAGTAGCGGAACATTGCTATCGCCGCAACGTATAAAATCAATGTTACGTTTACATTGTTAAACTCACAAGCTGTAAAATTGTTAACCCCGCAGTTTAGAGCATTGAGGTAATAACAATGTCGAAAAAAATTGATAGCGCCACAATTTTATATTGTTGATTCCGCAATTTTTGCATTCGACAAAGTAAGCGTTGCTGACCCCGCAAAGGGTAATTTGTCATTGCCACAATATTCTATGGTAAATTTCGCAATTTTTCGCTCGCAATGTAAAAATGCAGCGTTGTCTAGTAAAAATTTCTCTGAGTGCATAACCAAATGATGCCTGCGTTCCAAATTTCAGCTCAATCGCTATAAGCGTTTGGGCGCTATCGCATAGGAATACACCCGGAGTCACAGACCCGCAAAAACACAACTGTGTTCACAATATTTTCCCTCTGCTGGGAAAGCAAAAACGTGTACCAAATCACTAACATTTCACATTTTTGCAACATTTTTGGTAACATTTTGCATTTTTTACAATAATTCGACTAGGAAGATTACGCACATTTCCTATTTATTATATATGCAGATTTTTTATTATTCCTTGATGTTTTATTATTCCTTTATTTGTTATATTTTTAAAGAATTATTTTATTATTTTTTCTACTGTTAGTGCTACCTATTTAATCCGGTCTCTCTCGATTATTTCCAGTTATATCTTTATTTATGTTCGAGACGATTCTCCACCGAGAAATTTATACCCAACAATGCGGTACACTATCGGATGCCCAACACAGGTTCCGTCCTAATCGTTCCACAACTACCAACCTATCCGTTTTCACGGATTATGTTACTGGTTAATTAGATGGTACCTCAAGGGGACAAGTGGATGTCGTGTATTTAGATTTCAGGTAGGCCTTTGACAGAGTCGATAACGATGCGTTACTCCGAGAACTGGCTGCTGCCGGATTCCTAAAGTAAACTGTTGGAATTTTTCGCAGATTACTTGGGGGGCCGCCAGCAATTCGTTAAATTTGGCGATTTTGATTCCAAACTATACAACACTCAATCGGGTGTTAGCCAAGGATCAAACTTGGGGCCTTTGTTATTGAACTTATTTGTTAATAATCTGAGTAAAGTTGTCAGATCAGCACAACTTATTTTCGACGTCATTTGCCGATGACGTCAAATTATTTTTATCTATTGGAAGTGCTGAGGCCTGCGAGCTCTTCCAACGTGATATTAATGCAGTTTATGCATGGAGCCAAGCTCGTAACCTTCACTTCAATATTAACAAATGTGCAGTGATGACATACACAAGATCGCCTGCTCATCTGATGTATGATTACTCCATCGCTGATGTCAAGGACTTGGGTGTTTCTTTCGACCCCCAGTTAAACTTTAAGTAACACATTAGGCAACTATCTACAACTTCTTTCAAGCTTCTGGGGTTTGTGAAACGGCAATCCAAACACTTCAATTCAATAATATTCGGGTTATGCGCACGTTGTACAACTCGATTGTTAGAAGTCGCATGGAAACGAATGCAGCTATTTGGAATCCGCATGATGATATAGGACCCTCATGCTGGAAATGGTACAGAAATGTTTTTTGAGATTTTTGTACTTCAAGCAGTACGGATATTATCCATTTTTGTATCCGACTGCATTTATCACAGGCATGGTTGGCTAAATTTTGACCATGTCTTATGTTTTGAATCTAATTCGTGGTAAAAGTGATAACCCTAGCTTACTAGCTAAGGGAGTCTTTTCGTACCAAATTATCTTCGTGCTCGATCGCACCATCTTTTCGCGAAGCCGTTCTCGCGCACTAACCTTACGAGGTGGAACTTGTTGGCGCGTGCTTTGCGGCGCTTAAATGAAATTCACTCCAGGTCACAAACCAGGTTTTACTCGATTGCTCACTCGTTTAAATTGCAGGCTCATTCTATTTGTATACTTACGGTGATATTTTTATAAATTTTACTTTTCAATGCCTTGGTTTTACTGTAAAGTTGATTAGTAATAAGCAAATAATAAACAAATAAATAAAATTAAAAAATATATATTTTAGTCCATTCAATGAACATTACGAATTTTTAATATCGAAATATTGTTAGTATTTTTTTATGATTTAATTTTATTATAATTAATGTCATTTGCTAGATATTTTAGGTAGAATAATAAATAATGCTAATAATTATTTGGTTATTACTAAACTTAGAAAATAAGTAAAATTGACAGGGAGTTTAGAGAGACAATAAATGTATTTCATTCATTTCATTTCATTATCAAGTCCTGTGGTTCATCAGCAGACGCAAATGCACTCTATATATATACGGTCTATATGTAGTCCATTCTGAGTCCCAAACAACATTCCGAGTTGCTTCTCTTATTTTATTTTATTTGTTGTGTGGGGCTTTTCTAAGGTCTTTATGGGACTTGTAACACTGCGACCATTGCTGATCTTTTGTGTTCGCCACCTACTATAGTTCTGCGCTAAGCCTCGTGTCATTTAAGAACCGCAACAGGCTTTTGGCACCAGATTGTTTTACCTCCTTAAGTTGGAGGTAATGACCATCCAAGTGGATGTATCTTTTATGCATCAGTGGGCCACACTCGCACATGAGGCATGCAGAGGAGTTTCCTCTGCCCCTTGGCAGAACCTGCACATTTTTGTGTCTCGGAGCTTGAAGTTGTGCATGTGTTTGTTGAGGCCACAATGCCCCAAAGTTGCTTCTCTTATAAAAAAATCTATTGAACTTAAATATACGGAGAATACATTTTTCAGTACGTTTTGATTGTTTGGAGCTTTGGAGGTCCACAGATATTAGTTCAAGAACAGCGTATCTTATTTAATTTATTATTTAATTTTATAGGCTGAGGCAGCATGGGTAGTGTCGTTTTTAAATATCGGTACAATTTGTTCATGCATCCATGTTCGATTGATGTTGGATAGAATTGGCAGAAAGAAATGCCTCGTATTCCACGGACTGCCTTTCACTATTGGATGGGTAAATATACAAGTTTAAGTATTTTAAATCATAATATTAATGTAATGTATTGCTAGACTGTGTCCTGTTACTTCACAAGTAGGCAGCTAATAAAAACGAGGGTATGAAATAATATACTATATACTACTACTAATCTACTACTATATAATACTATCCCCTAATGGTATCCGGAATTTAAAAAAATCGGTTGTGTCACCCAAAGACTATCCCGACAAGTAGCCAAGGACTGTTTCATCTCAATATTATTACACCTCCCCTCCCCCATTTCCCCTTCACGATCGCGAATGTGTTTTCGTCCGAAACTTTATATCTCCATAGTAGTTTTTGAGTACTCTAGATAAAGCGGGATAGAAATCCACGTAAGAAGAAGAATATAGGAAAAAGAAGAATTTATTTCATCTGAAACTTCATACATTCTGAGTACTTGGGTATCTATAAAAGCGCTTTAGATAAGGTAGGATAGGAACCTACGGAAGAAGAAGAACATCGAAAAAGAAGATATTTTATTAGGAAACTTTGCATCCTGAGTACTTGGCCTATCTTCTTCGGAGTTAAATACTGTAGATAAGTGGAATAGAAACCTATGCAAGAAGAAAAATATTTTCGTCCGAAACTTTATACATCCTGAGTTCTTGGGTATATTTTAAAGCACTCTAAATAAGGCGGAAGAGGAACCCACGAAAGAAGAAGAATATTTTAGTCCTTGCAAGGAAAATAAAAATATAATGAATCGCCAAAAGTCCATTTATTATTTCTTAAATTATTCACCGTGCGCGTTAAAACCCTTTTTCATACGTATACATCAACTTTCAACATTTATTCCACTTCTACGTAGTGACCTCGAAAAAATGTTTTTAAAATTGTTCGACAGCCTTTTCTTTTAATGAAAATCGTTGACCGCGTATTGGTTATTAATTATTTGGACCAAGTAAAAGTCACAACGTACCATGTAAGGGCTGTATGAAGGATGGCTCTACTTTATTACCTTTTGAAAATTCGTTTGTTTGTCTGCCAAGAAGATGACGCAAAGTTTACAGTTGCTTTTACTAAGCTCGTCAATAACTTCCGGCAAGCAAACGCTCATATACCAATCGGTTTTCAAAGTTAGATGATTCTTTAAAGCAACGGCGGCCTCGTGTCCGGTTTTTCTATAAAAGGGATCGAACATCCGCTTTGCGCCACTTTGCACGCGCGCAACTCTGCACGTGCGCCAGTTCGGTTGGGTTAGACTCACCTTGAAAAATCCAAATGTCGATTGCTGCTTTGTTTTTGGGGGTGGTAGGTGTAAATCCATGTTTCGGCAGCTTATATATACTATATTGTACACCCCTTCGTTGAATCTGCTAAGAATGACATTAAACCAAGTGACGCGTTTCGTTTGTTTAAATTATTGTAAACAAAATATAGTATGTAATCTGTTTTTTTCTTCCTTTATTTGCTAACTTTACTAACTTAATTTCATGATTAATTCTGTGACTTCTACGATTTAATGCATTTCATTTACATGACGAGAATTCAAATGTTTTATAACATCTGGCAGTCTAAAGGTGCAAAATATATCAATATTACTTGTTGATTTTGGGAAATTTAGTTTAGATTTTAGAGATTACTCGTTAGAAATCGATTTCATTTAAAGTCCCTGGTATGAGAATTTGATGGATAGTAAAAATCAAACGATAAAACGTCAACAACAAGCGTTACGTTTAATGTCAGTAAGGTTTGAAATTTATAAAGAGAGTGCCAAAAATACCCGAGACCATAACTTCGATGAAATTTGCCAGCTTCCGAGCCCACTCATACTGACCACACATTTGTCGAATGATGAAATAAGACAGATATAAGATACAGAGAATCATACTCTAGTCGCACGTTGGATCTGTGAGGAAGTTAATTTAAAGTTTGGAGGAACGTATTTGCCAGTGAGTAACGAGCGCTCGAATAGGTTTATCGAGACGCGAGGGATGCGCGACGGAGGTTATATGGGGATATATGGATGAGGATTGTATTTGTGCTCCTAGTATCTTGTACTGGGCACGGCTCGAGTCTGTGGGATTGCAGACTGATGTTTCGTGACTGGGAAAGATAAGGAAAGGAAACCAAGGAGCCGGACTCGTTGAGCGACCTCGTGACAGGGGTACCCAGTATGCCGTCGCAACCTTGGGGGAAGGTGATCAGTCGAGGAATGATACTTTGGTTGCTTTTTCGCTGGTTTATACAGGCCGGGAAATGATGCAATCCGAAATATTCCGAGTAAAAGTATTGTTTCATCGTGCTGATTCATAGCTGCACGAGTTAAAATAATAGCTGAATTGTGTCAGTGTATTTCACTGGAAATCGATGCATTCGTTGATCGCATGTAATGATACTTAAGAGCCATTACAGATCTGACACGCACAATGTTTTCGAAATGTCTCAAATAATAAGGGAGAATGTTATGCATTTATTTAGTAGTGACATACTTTACGATACAAAAAGTATCTTTCCGCGAGTTCTAAACGTCAAAAATTACTATATTTTTTCTAAATCTTAATTAGAGAAAAGTGCGAGTAAATCGGAAATTTGTGCGTTTTCGAACTGGATTAAGGGAGATAATTTACAGGCTCCTTGAAAGGATTGTAGAGACTTACCAAAATCTTTCTTATTAAAATCACAATCTTTATAAGTTCCGATGGCCTATGAATAACTACTTTTTAGGTTATTTTTAAATACTAAATTATCCGTTAAATACCAAAAATAATTTAGTGAAGGTTATTTCTTAATATATATATTTTTGGTTTCTTTGCGAGATAATGCACTTCTAAAATTAAAAAAATATTGCTTTATGAACTTTATTGTATTTTCAGATAATAATTTTATTTTCGAGGAATGCATGGCAATTGTGTATTGGAAGATTTCTGTTGGGTCTGGGGACCGGTTGCAATGTGGTTAGTGTTTACATTATACTAATATTATTAGTTTTGTACGTGTTATTATATCATTATCTTTGATTTCTTTTAGCTCAATATACTAATATAATATTATATATTTTTATTATTTTCAGGTTACCGTAGCCTACATATCGGAGATATCCGAAAACAAGAATCGAGGCCCACTTACGGGACTATTATTTATTAGTGTGATAGCGGGATTATTGTCCAGCTTCATTCTGGGAGCATTCGTATCGTACCACACGGCTATTCTTGCATTTTTCTGTTTGAGCGCCGCATCTTACACAATCGGCTGTATGATTTTGCCCGAAACGCCATATTTTCTCTACATGAAAAGTAGGAATAGCGAAGCTGAAGTCGCTCTGGCGAAATTGAGGCCAGGCTTCACGGAAGAGGTGACTAATATTCTTAAGCGATTTTCTACACGACTTTGTGTAGGTGCAAGCGAGAGCGTTATGGCGGTTGTAGAGTCTCTTTCTGAAGTACTACTTATTTTTTTAATTTATTTTATTGAATAATTCAAGTAATACATATATGAATATTTTTTTATACAATGATATTGCGTCATTCCCAAGTGGACAGTGCCTCTTTCAATGAAAACGCTTATTTTATATGATGTCGATTTAAAACTTAACTTTATTAAACAGTTTAATTTTATTTTAAATTGCTATAGTAAATTAAAGAAAATAAAAAAACAAAAAAATCCAAATTCATTATAAATTATAAATATTAACAGAAAATAATTATAAAATAAATCCAAATATGTCATTATCTGAATTCTATCATGTTTACATATAGGTAATTTATATTGTTGGAGATGTGAGAGTGTGTAAAAGGTGTGTGTAGATGTGGTGCTGTTGTTCAAATGTCATGAGAATTCATTGAGCTTCCGTTCTTTGTTTACTAATTAACCACTAAATGAGACTTTTATTAATAACCACCTGTGCCAGTCCTAAAATATCGAAATGTTCCCTTAAAATATTCAATAATCTCTGAGCAAGGTAATCATATTGGTGTTGTAAATCTCTTCGGAAATATGGTATATTGTTATACCTGCGCCGATCATGTGTTCTTAGCAGGAACAATGCCTCTGCTTGCGCGCGATTGATACTGGAACTGAAACTAACTGGTTATTCAGGGGATGTATGGAGACGTGCTGCGTGGCGCATTTTTCCAAGAATTTGGAGAAAGCGCGGCGCGGCGCGTTCGCCATCGGATCGGGCCAAATCTTAAAATCTTGAAACGTGTGGTAGCCCTGAAAGGGGCTTTCAAGATTGGCGGCTGGTGGTGCTGCTGCTGCGTTCGCTTCTTGGCTGCCTTCTGGGGAGCTTTCTTGGCTTTCACGACAGCGGCTTTTTTGGGTTTCTTTGAAGATCAGAAGAAGACCCAAATTCAATCCTTACTATTTCAGAATTACATCATCATCATCATCACGCCACCATGCAATTAGGAAATTGCAGTAAAAGCGCAAGCTAAGAGAAAGGAGGCCCTGCGTGGCCTTCGCATCCGACACCACGCGATAAGAACAATGCTCAAAAGCGATTAGAAACGACCGCTAGCGGTTCGTCGACTTCAAGTCGAGTCAAGTCGTTCCGAATCCCTTTTCAAGACACACATGTTCCAATATTATTTACGTAGATTTGAACACTATGTTTAAAATATTGCAGGAGCTGAAAATAGAATCGATCCATATATCCACCATTGTTATGAACGATATGAAAAATGGATCAACATTCACTGAGCTGTTCACAAATAAAATATATAGAAAAAGCTTAATTATATACACTGGTAAGCATGAGTATCTTAATAGTTATTACCGTTAAACACCATTATTACCGTTAACTAAATTTTAGTACCTAGAAAGAGACACCATATTACTTCAAGTGCATTTTACAAGAGTGACAAAACAAATTTTAAACAAATCCTGAAAGTTTTGAGTGCTGATGAACATTGGTATACACAGGTGTTAAAGCACGGGTAATATTTTCGCGCTAGCCGCTTTTTTGTAACTTGCCACTAGATGGCGCTGCATCACATCAACTTCTATACCGTTCAACCGTACACCATGGAAACTGGTATACATATAGTTATTTATATCCATAATTCAAGTTACAATTTACAAAAAGAAAATCCTTATCCTAACACAAAAATATAATGTCTTATCTTCTATACCGTTCAACCGAACGTCTTGAACCCGCCATGAACGATATGAAAAATGGATCAACGTTCACTGAGCTGTTCACAAAATAGTTATATAGGAAAAGCCTAATTATATACACTGGTGAGCATGAGCCTTAATAGAAATTAGCATTAGATTCTCACCAGTAACTGAAATATAGTTGAATGAGGCAGCCTATTATATTACTAGATGCGCCCCGCGATTTTACCCGCGTGGTGATAAAAATTGTGATAATGATGATAGAAAGTATTTTATATTTTCGTAAATTTTTCGCAGAATAGCAGAATAATATAAAAACAATGAAAAATTGACGAAAATATAAAATACTTCTATCATCATTATCAAAATTTTCCATCACTACGTGGGTGAAACCGCGGGGGGCAGCTAGTACATTATATACGTGTAACTCCAACGGTTTTTGCGGCGCACCCCAGAATAACTCGCAGATGGCAGATTTTTTTCCTACCCTCTTGACACTTATCGTTATATTTTGGATAATTCGCACTGTATCTTTATAAATTATAACCTATGTGATATTCTGATGTGTAAACTATATTATTGTAAAGTTTCATCAAAATCCATTCAGTAGTTTTTGCGTGAAAGAGCAACAAACATCCATACATACATTCTTACAAACTTTCGCGTTTATAATATTAGTAGGAAGTGCATTTTACAAGCCCAACAAAAAAAGTTTTAAACTAAACCTGAAAGTTTTGCGTGCCTATTTAATATTGTTTCAGCCAGGGGCTTTCTCCAGACTTTCGATGCACTCCAACAAATACAAGGTATAACTATATTGCTCACCTAATTGTTTAGCCTTGTTTCTGGAGTACTCCCTGGCTCGGGCCGCTCTATCACGTCAATCAGGTCGTACCTTTTCTTCGCTTCTCAGGTTGCCACACACCCCTCTCACCAAACTGTTCGTCGCGAAAAAAAACCGAGAAGAGAAAATGAAGCACCCGAAACCCTTCCTCGACAAAACGTCCGTAAAAAATGCGCCTTTTGTGTAAAAAAACTTATTCCACCAAACCACCGCTGCCGCAAGAGAACCGAGAGCGCTACCCTCGAATAATCCGATTCAACGCGTACGCGAATGACAGCTCACTTCATCGTATATGCAGCTACCGTAAATACGGGTGACAACGATTATCGTTTTCGGATTTCGCTTCTACAGTTAATACAATGCATCATTAGAATGCATCCAAAATCTGGCTCAAACACAAGCCCCAGCTTGAAAGGTTCCCTTTCAACGAGAAACATCACTATAAAATGGGTTATATTTGTATTATGTATGTAGTAGGTACTTATAGCTAAATATTTATTAATTTAATATGTAATTTAACATGTAGGTATACAGGACATAATAGATAATTTATAAGTAAGAGGTGTTATTATTGCGAGGGCAGTGGGCAAAGCCGTGCCACCGGACGTGTTAGAGTGCCAGACTTGGTCTTTACTAATACGACTCTAGTTCGCCGATCCGAACCAGGATATGTTTCCTGGACCACTCCTAACGGCCAATGCAAGACAGCCGTGTTATTCTGCATTATTAACACCACGGTACCCTTTTTGATAGGTTCGGTATCCGATAACCATTTTTCTCTAGTTTGTAGAGTGTGTAAATATTCTAAACTCCATCTGCGCCAATAAGACTGGACAAGCTTATCTAATAGCAAATATCGAGAAAGTAAGTTTTCACGTTCTTCCGAAATCTGCGCTGATGGCAACGAACCTAAAGGGGTCGTGTGAAGGAAATGAGCGGGAGTTAATGCTATAGGCTCCGCTGGATCTGGACTGAGAGCTCTGCCCAACGGCCGTGAATTTAGTACAGCCTCAATCTGACAAAGAACTGTTAATAATTCCTCGTAAGTCAAGATTTGAGCCCCAATAACTCTGAACAAATGTGTTTTGAAAGCCTTTACCGTTGATTCCCAACTACCCCCGAAGTGAGGCGCATTAGGTGGAATCATTTGCCAACGAATGCGTTGGGCAGATAGCTCACTATCCCACTGATTCTTGTGATCCTTTGATCTCAAAAATGAATAAAGTTCATCTAGATAAGCGCGAGCCCCTACGAAGTTGGTTCCGTTATCTGACATCAGCCTTTCTACTGGTCCTCGTCGAGATAAAAATCTCTTTAGTGCATTTAGAAATGCATCCGTACTCAAATCCGGTACCAACTCTACATGTACGGCCCTTGTGGTGAGGCATATAAATACGCAAATATACGCTTTCTGAAACCTGACACCACGCTTTCTAGTTAAAGTTATACTAAGTGGGCCGCAATAGTCTAGTCCTGTATGGGCAAAAGGCTTGGAAACTTGTAACCTGCATTCCGGTATATCAGCCATAACTGGCGGGATACATGCCTTGGGCCTAACCCGAAAACAGAAGTTGCATAGATGAACGCGAGAACGCACTATGTTACGTCCGGATAAAATCCAAAAACGTTGTCTCAGAATTGAAAGAAGTAAATGTGGTCCTGTATGGCAATTTCTACGATGGGTGTCGTCGATGATAAGCTCGACGACATGATCCTTTTTTGGCAATAAAATCGGATGCTTATGGTCAAAAGTCAAGTTTGAATTTTCTAATCTACCTCCTACTCGTAGAACCCCATTCACTATTATAGGCCGCAGCCGCTGCAGAGCACCCGCGCAAGACTTCCCCATCTCAACCGCTACTATGGCTTTTGCAAAATGAACTGCCTGTAAAGAGCGAATAACTGCTGTCTCTGCCTGAGTTAAATCTTCCACCTGAGGCAGACCATATGATTTAAGTTTCCTAGCAAATCTTAGAACATAGACTACTATGCGAAGTAGTTTGTTCCAGGATGATACTCGCTGGGATAACTCATACAGAATCGGCAATGCTGGATTCCGTGTGATTAATGCCACCTCTGGTTTGGCTTCTGGAAGGTCAGTGCTGGTGGGCTGAAATGGCCGAATTGGCCAAGATGTGGGTTCTTGAGCAATCCACGGTGGACCTTTGAACCACAAAGGATGCTCTATCAATTGAGTTGGAGTAAGTCCGCGTGACAGACAATCACTGGGATTCTCTTTTCCAGCAATGTGATAAAAACATTTTGGATCTAGATTATCTTGGATTTGTGCCACTCGATTGGCTACAAACGTCTTCCACCTGTGTGGACTACCGTGTATCCAATGTAGAGTGACCGTAGAGTCTGTAAAGGCAAATATACGATCGATCTTCCACCTCGACTCGTATGTCAACAGAACGGACCTGATTAATTTGGCCAGAAGAAGTGCTCCACAGAGCTCTAAACGCGCCAGTGTGACAGACTTTAAAGGTGCTACCCGCGATTTTGCACAAAGTAGATTAACCACGATACCATTTGCCGACTGTACGTGTAAGTAAATTGCTGCTCCATAGGCTCTTTCGCTAGCATCGGAGAAACCTAATAAGGTAACTACGCCGCCAATTACTACTCCTACATGTCGTGGTATGCTTATCTTAGACAAAAACGGCAGCTCTAGCTGAAATTTAGCCCATTTGTCAATAATTGAGATAGGAGGTTCTTCATCCCAATCAATCCCGGACTTCCACAACTCCTGAATTAGGAGCTTAGTATATAGGATTACCGGCGCTACAAATCCTAAAATATCCCATAGTCTTGCCACTGTGGAGAGTATATTCCTCTTTGTGCATTTCCTTTCGCATGTAGTTACATCGAATGAGAAGACATCTAACCGCGGCTCCCATCGTACCCCCAATATTTTCTGTCCTGACTCGTCATCAAATTTAACCACCTGTGGGTGTAAATGAGTTTCTGGAATTAGTGACAGCAAATCTGAAGAATTGCTAGACCACTTCATAAGATCAAAACCTCCAGATTTAAACATTTCAATAAGCTCTCGAGCAGTCTTGGTAGCAGCGGTTACCGACTTCTCAGACGAAACGATGTCATCCATGTAAAGATTTCGCTGAGCTACGGTTGCTGCTAAAGGGAAGTTACTGCGTTCATCTTCACAGAGCTGGTTTATCGTACGCAAAGCCAAAAAAGGACTGGCGGACACTCCAAAACAAACTCTTTCGAACTCTAGAGTTTGTAACTTATCATTTGTATCAAAACGATACAACATTCGTAAATATTTACGAAACTGCGAATGTACTTTAATTTGCAAATACATCTGTTTTACATCTGCGCAGTAAGCTATCGAAAACAGCCTAAAATTAAGCAATATCAAAAATATATCACCTTGCAAATTCGGACCACCGTGGAGTATTTGATTCAATGACAATTTTTTGTCCGTTTGAGCACTGTCATCTAATACAATTCTCAGCTTGGTGGTCACTTTATCGTCTCTCAAAACTGCATGGTGAGGAATAACGTAACCCACATCTCCAGGTACCGGATTAACGGGCGCGAGATATCCTAGCTCCAAATATTCCCTGATCACCTTATCATAAGCTTCCCGCAGCTGCGGACAAGCTTTAAACTTTCTTTCCAGGGAAAAAAAACGTTTCTCCGCTAGTTTTAATGAACTACCTAGTTCTGTTGGATCGGACTTAAACGGTAGTGCTACCGTATACCTACCTGTAGAATCTCTGGTGGTGGTAGACTTGTAAAACTGCTCACACTCTTGTTCCTCACGACTCAGCCTTGCAGCAGTACAAGATGGGATTTCCTCTAATTCCCAGAATTTACGTATTACCTCATCTAACCGTGGGCCCGTGACTGCAAAATATACCGAGGTACATTTTTTTTGTTCTGGTCTTGTTATCGGAACTTCACCCATAACAATAAAACCAAGAGTAGTCTGCAGAGCATCAGGCTGACCCGGTGGACCGTAGATACGTCCAGAAAGGATCAATCGCGAGAATAATTGTGCACCAATCAACATTTCTATGTCTCCAGGGCGGTCGAACGAATCATCAGCCAGTGGAATTCCCTTAAGGTAACCTAACATTGATCGGTCTATTTCTGAGGTCGGGAGCTCATGAGTGATGCTACCCACTACTAATGGACGGATTTTATAGGGTCGTCTGCTATCAAAACGAGAGGAAAACTCAAACTCGGTTTCCCCAGTTACGCGATTGGAGCTACCTCCAAATCCATGAACTGACATTGGAGAACCAAGCGTGTGGGTTTCTAGCGACAATCGTTTACAGCACTGAGTGGTGATAAAATGATTTTGTGATCCGTTATCTACGAGACATCGGATTAAATGAGCCTTACCTGACGCATCTAAAATTCTAACACGCGCCGTGGCTAACAAGACAGTAGACGATGACGAATCTCGCACAGAGTCGTGTGCTACCGCACCCTGCAGAGAACACACCGAAACTCCCGCATTATTTACATCTCCTTCTCTGCTGTCACCAACGGAAGACACGTCTGCGTATGTTTCTAATTCTTGTTTAACGCTAGACACAGGCAACGCTGTGCTAGACTGCTGAACGTTCCCAAAATGTAAAAGAGTATGGTGTGTCCTTGAAAGACACGTATTGCAACTGCCCTTGACGTTACATGCGTTTGGCTTATGGCTAAAACTCAAACATAGCACGCAACCCTCACTCTGCTTTACTATATTGTAACGCTCTTTGGTGGATAGATCCAAAAACTCCGCACAGCGAGAGAAGTGGTCGTGATCAGACCTTTTGCACAACGGACAGTCTTTACTCGAAGTGACTAACGCCCGTGTAGCTCTCCCAGATGATAGTTTGCTATTAATAGGTATCGGCATCTTACCAAACGACGTAGATGCATTTTTACCACTACCACTAGATGTGTAAATACCGGTCCGCTCTAGGATTTTGGCTTGTTCTCCAACAAACTTTGTGAAACTTCGGTATGATGGCATTTTTTCATCTCGAACCGAATTCTCGAATAAGCGAGCAGTTTCGTTATCTACTCTTTTAAGAGGTAGGTATAAGAATACAAAGTCCAGTTTATCGGGAATTTCCAATTTTTCGAATGCGGAAACTGACACAGAAAATTTCGCCACAAATTAGTTTAGGCCGTCTACTGATGGAACCAACATTTTTTTAAAATTAAACATTTCTTCTAGATATGTCGTACCCAGCGAACGTACATCTTGGTATTTACTAACAAGTGTGTCGTACATAAGCTCGTAGTTGTCGCTCGTAGGTGAAATGCCCGCAATCGTCTCTAATGCTTTATCCTTTAGTTGACCGCACAGGTAATATATCTTATCGCCGCTGTCAAGTTGTGGGTTCCGATGGATCATATTATTGAAACACTCGAAGAACATAGGCCATGACTTTGTATTACCATCGAATTTTGGTAACTATACGGGTGGTAGCTTCATTCTGTGTGCTGCTTTATTTGAAAATCCGTTTGAATTTAAATTACTAGGTCTTGAAAGAGCGTTGACTTTGCTTTGGACTGCGATAAATAGATTCTCAAATGCTTCTAAATCTGTCGTGTTGGGTTCTGACTCCTCGGATAACTCCATTTTAATAAGGCATAATTCGTCAAACTCACTGTTATACTCCATCCTCAAGACAGATAAATTTGAGGTCAACTCCAAAAATTTTTCAACTTCCTTGTAGTTTTCTAAACTCATTTCGTAAGCATAGTCATGCAAACTCTTGATACAATTGTAATAAGAATTTAATTTTGCCTGCAATAACTTTATTTTTAAAAACTTTCTATTTTCTTCCGCCTTTGACATTTTTGTATCAATTCACTCCTAATAATAATGGATACGACACCTGCCTAATTAATTAATTAATTAATTAAATTAATAACTAGAGGCACTTTACCTATACCGATTGTACCACCTTATATTTATCCCAAATTAATTGCAATGCTCAATTGCTTCACGCATACACACGTCTAACAACTATTTTAATTCACTATAATTATTTTTATTTTAATCTTTCAGGAATAATGCAAATTCACAACTTCGCTCATAAAAACAAATAACTTTATTTCTGCCTATAATTGTAAATCAATTCATGAAAGGCTCTATAATACAAATTATAGAAAGTGGCTTTTTTGGTTTTTATTTTATGATAACGAAGGAACGAATGAATATTAAATTTAATGTAGGTATATCCAGTAGGTAAGGATTACGAATGTATTTTGCGTACCTACTTGATATATGAAAGTTTTGAAATAAATATGAATTTGATGAGATTAATAATTTACAAAATAAATAAGCTACCTATTATAACGGGATACCGCGTCGAGGAGTTATTAATCTATAATGTCCTGTATCTCACAAATTAAAACAAGTTTTTTATGTAACAAGTTTAAAGTAAGTTAGTAATGTAATATATATATATATAGATATATATTTTATTTTATTTATATTTTTCAATGGACTGTATGTACTCAAGATGTATAGAAAACTAGAAAACTTTTCTATATATATATAGAAAACTAGAAACAGATAATCCGGCTCGAAGGACCAAATGTTTCAGCCAGGGGCTTTCTCCAGACTTTCGATGCACTCCAACAAATACAAGGTATAACTATATTGCTCACCTAATTGTTTCGCCTTGTTTCTGGAGTACTCCCTGGCTCGGGCCGCTCTATCACGTCAATCAGGTCGTACCTTTTCTTCGCTTCTCAGGTTGCCACACAACCCTCTCACCAAACTGTTCGTCGCGAAAAAAAACCGAGAAGAGAAAATGAAGCACCCGAAACCCTTCCTCGACAAAACGTCCGTAAAAAATGCGCCTATTGTGTAAAAAAACTTATTCCACCAAACCACCGCTGCCGCAAGAGAACCGAGAGCGCTACCCTCGAATAATCCGATTCAACGCGTACGCGAATGACAGCTCACTTCATCGTATATGCAGCTACCGTAAATACGGGTGACAACGATTATCGTTTTCGGATTTCGCTTCTACAGTTAATACAATGCATCATTAGAATGCCTCCAAAATCTGGCTCAAACAAATATATAGTTTACAATTATTACGTAAATATAGTTACATAACAATTTTTCTATATGTTTCAAACGATATAGTTATCTATTATTACTGCAGACTATATTTTTACGATTTTCAACCTAAATAAAGTATTGTTTTATTTTCCGCATTACAAGCATCCCTTTTCTTGTTATTAAAATTCTCACAATATCCAAAAATATTTTTCTTTGAAAATTTCCAATGATTTTATTTTGAAATGTTTTCTTTATTATTAAATTTTACGAACCATTTCCTAAATTTAAGGCACTCTTTGCAGAAGCACGGTGTAATACCATAATTTCTGGTTTATTATTTAATAGCTCATTTCATACAATACACTTCAATTCAATACAATCTCGCCTCGCGCCTCGTCCAGTGTCTTGCCTCGCGCCTCGCACGATAGAAGGAAAATGAGTTTCTGTTTGCATGAGAGCTAGCAACTATTAGTTCTGTGAGAGTTGCCACCCTTCACTAGACTCCAATTGATTGTGAGCGAAGGGTGGGTCTCATCGTGAAGTTTTCTCCGTGAATGAAAGTCGTGGATGTCGAAGTAGGAGTATTTAATCAGAAGGTTGAAGTGAGTCGCCAGTTCTTAACGCCTTGATTGTTATTTCGCCGTAGTGTATTAGTGTGGGCGCGAGGTGAAGCCGTAGTAGTGTGTCCGAAGTGTGTAGTCGAGGAGCGAGGCTTGACGATCGATATCGCGGATAATGCAGGTACTGCTTGATAATGAAGCGTAGTCGCGGTAACTATCCGCCAAGGAAATGATGTGTAGAGCGCGGTAACTATCCGCCAAGGGAATGATATCGATCGATTGAAATGTACTACGTTTTATACCGTGAGCGGTGATGTAATAGCTATGAGTGGGGTGCTACATGTGTATTGATCAGAAGAAATGACATGAGTCATCGCTTGACTGTGCATAAATTGCCGAATTTAGTTGGAAATTAACTGCAGCTGACTCGTGTAGATTTGAGCGAGTTTGCGGTTTCCATTCTGTGGAAATTACTTTTTTGTTGTGGTTATGTTGGACCGACAGGGCTCCAACAGTTCCAAGAGCCAGGAACAAAAAAGTGAAAAGGTTAAGGAAATGCTGATACATTCAGATCGGACAATATTTTTCCTATAGAATTCCGGGGTACAGTCAGCAGGCTAGGTTTCGGGACACCTGGCGCTGGCGTACTAGGAAAGGTGTAATTTTAATTAGTATTTCAAAGTATTTTGTAGAAGCTGAAAATTAATCAGTAAATACAATAAATAACTCGATACATATGGTCAGACTGCTTCATAATCGAACGCGTGGCATCAGCATCTCTATACATATGACGCGTTGGTCTACTGTGTCGTGCAATTTAATGGTATGGAGATACTGACGCCACGCGTTCGATTATGAAGTAGTCTGACCATGTGTTTCAAGTTCTTTATTGCATACACTCTCTACTAATGAATGTTCAGCTTTTCCAAAACATTTTAAGGGTGCTAATTAAAATTACATCTTTCCTAGTATGCCAGTGCCAGCTGTTCCGAAATCTGGACTGTTGACTGTAACCCGCCATTCTATGGCCAAAATACTGTCTGATCTGAAATATCAGCTTTTCCAAACCCTTGCGTTCCCCACTAGTCGCTGGTTCCCCACTATTCGTCACGAGGTCCTTTGACTCGTGTTCAAAAAACGCCGAGCGCCGCGAGTGGCGGGGCGAGGCGCGAGGCGAGACGCGAGTGCCCGTTCACACTCCGTCTCGCGCCTCGTCTCGCGCCTCGCCTCGTGCCTCGCGCGACAGTGTAAATGAGCTATATAAACCAATAGGAACCAACTAATTCAAACTAAGGCCATGCGTTCATTATTCTTTAATTCTTGACTTATTATGAGATGGTTGATATTAATTTTACAATACTTTTTTTCAGTTTTGAAAATTTTCGATGCTGCATCAGGGTTAGGGGTCGTAGGCAGTTATCTACCAACAATACTAACAGAAAGCGGCCTATCAAAAAAGTTCAGCCAAATAATCAATATCGCGATTGGTGTAGTGATTGTTCTTGCAGGTAAGAAAATATAGGAAAATATTGAACCAATATTAAAATCTAATAATTCGCTGAGTTATTAGATTATTTTTCCATAATTTTCTTAAATAGTACTTTTGTATTTTCATGTACACTGCCATTTCATAGTGATATTTCAACAAAAAATGCTTGCCTGTATTGATCCAAGAGGCAGCAACAAAAAAGTGCAAGTGTTTTGTAAAAGCTGATACTTTCAGATCAAACAACTAGAGTTGTCAACTACAACGGGCGAGCCCGTCACCTCAGGAAGTTTTAACGATTAGTCGTTCTATCTCCCTGGAGTGAGCGCAGAAGACTTGGACAAAACAATCCACCGTCAAGCTCCGCCACAAACCCGTAAGAGGTCAACGCCTTAACCGCGAGATAGCCAGGAGTGTTAACCAGCGGGCTTACCTTACTTCCAATTGCGACCAGATTACTCCAGTCTCTCGATTGGTTACGAGTTCGAGGTCGCTTGCGCGGTCCTCTCCCTTACGAAGAGGTGAAAGGTGTATACCGAATCTATCGCGGACCACGGCATCCTTTGCCCGGCTGTTCACCCAGGATCGGATAGCCGATGGTCGTTTTAAGAGCAGTCGCCGTAAGGTCCGCAACCACCCCCTCTCTATAGGAAACAGTACTGCTTCCATACTCCCCCGACTGTTAGTCAGAGTGCGCAATCGATTGGCTTATGCCGCACGGTGCGCAGGCCGTCCAGGAGCGCCAGAAGGTTGATTCCTGGGGGAAACTGACACTAAGGCCAGAGTCCTACCCAGGCTCGCACTGCATTGAGGCTGTCGGATGGGTGTTGACCCGTGAGTGTGACCAACCCTGAACAGAATGGGTCTTCGTGGCCAACTCAGCAAGGGCCCCTTAGCTCCCAATTTCAGATCAGACAGTATTTTGGCCATATAATTGTAATTGTAGCGTCTGTAGCCTCGTTGACACCTGTTCTCCTCATTGTTACCGAAGTTACGCAGCGTCGGGCGCGGTCAATACTGGGATGGGTGACCGTCTGAGTGTTTGACTGCGTGGTGCTACAAATGCCCTCCTAGAAGATGGTGCTAATAGGCAACAAGGCGGGTTCTACAAAAAAACATTATGCCTTGTGGGTAAAAAAAATAAATAATAATGCTCGGGTAGAGTCAGCGGGCCAGACTCCGGGTCATCTGGCGTTGGCGTACTAGTAAAGGTGTAATTTTAATTATGATAGTACTCGCAAAGTGTTTTGGAAAAGCTGAAAGTTCATCAGTAGACAGTGGATGCAATACAGAATTCAAAAATAATGGTCAGACAGCTTAACAATAGAATGCGTGGAGTCAATATTACTCCATACATATCACAAAAATGAAGTCCATTATATTGCGCGGCACATTAGACTGATGGGTAAAAGTTACCGACACATACGTACCGGCGTATTTGCAGAGACTTCATTTTTGTGACATGTATGGAATAATATTTATTTTTTATTTTTTTAACTTTCATTTTAATCCTATTCTTAACACTTCATTTTATAGACAATTTAGTTACTGATTATGTAACATGATTTAGGAATTATTGCTTTTATTTTTATATTTTTACTCTGATTATTATTTGATTCTTTACAAATTGGACTCCTTCATTATTATTATTATTATTGATGTATTTATTTGCGAGATCATTCAATGTATTTGCCTTTCTATTATCTTTTTTTTTATTTATAGATTTATACTCTTTTCTTTGGATTTGGTATTTCTATTTTTGATACTTCTCAAAGCTCTTTTTAATATGTAGACAATGTAATGGTTGATTTTGTATAGTTTATTGACTTTCAGATTTCTAACGTGATTTTATTTTATTTTTGCCAGATATATGATATGTTCAAAATATGAATATTATAAAAAAAATATTTATTAATTGTAAGTTGTATACCCTCGCCGGGTTTTTTTGGAATAAATAAACTTTGAACTTTGAACTTTGAATGCTGTCACCACATTAAGCAGTCTGACCATTTTGTTCCGAGTTTTTTATTGCATTAACTGTCACTGATGAAGTTTAAGCTTCTCCAAAACACTTTGGGGGTACCTACTAATTAAAATTATACGTTTCCTAGTATGCCAGCGTAAGGTGTCCCGGAATCTGGCCTACTGACTATACCCTGTCATTCTATGGCCAAAATACTGTCTGATCTGAAAGTATCAGCTTTTACAAAACTCATGCACTTTTTTGTCGTTGGCTCTTCAACTATATCAGCTATCAAAAAAAAACATCAAGGAGATACTGATAGGCCACCCTTTCTATAATCTGGCCGAATTGAGGGCCATGATTTATCAAAAATTGTGCCCATTTAAATTACTTAAAAAGTAGAGCCTTATTGTCTGATTATTTTATATGGTCCTATATTTGTACTTTTAGTTTAAAATGCATAACGTAGATTAAATTTGATTATTTAACATTTTACTGACAATTTGAATATTACGATGAATAATTTTACTACATATCTTTTCGAATTACTGACTACTCCAAATATTAGGCTTCAATTTTGATTATTTATATTTATAGTTTGACAATCTAGTAGTAAATTCTTGACTACCTATGTATGTTCAGTAAAGAGTAGTAACGAGACTTACTACCTAACCCAATTATTTTGACACGTCCAAGAGCGGTCTTTAGCCGTCAATTGGACACGACGAAAATGTAAAAAAAAATGTAAATGTTACTGTAAGTTTAGATTCAGCACTGTAACATAATATCATATAAAATTGAAGACTATCGTTGTTTGACATTGCAAGCAAGTAAAACGGATTTCTTATCGTCGAAGGGACAATTTATAGCATTTCCATACGACTTAATAATTTCATAATACTTTTCAGTATGCATGGTGCCTCTAATCACCGCCAAAGTAGGACGAAAGCCTCTTTTGATGGGTGGTTACATCGGCGTCTCAACAGGATTTCTCACCTTAGGAATGTTGTTCTTCATGAAGGATGCTCTGATTCTCGCGGAGGACGTCATAAAGGAATTTAGATGGCTACCAATTCTGGGTATTGGTATTTTTAGTATATTCTCTTTCCTTGCATTGGGACCTATGCACGTTGCTGTTGACTCTGAAATATTTCCAACAAACGTCAAAGCATTGGCGTTTGTTTACGGAATAGCTTTGACAGGATTGTTAAATGTGTGTTCCATACAATTTTACCAAACTATGTACTGTTGATGCTGTTAGTATATACCTACCATTTTGGTGTTTTTCTGGTTTGTTAATAGGGGCGATGGTGTTTGTAGTATTCTGTATACCGGAGACCAAAGATAAGTCGTTTGATGAAATTCAAGACTTATTGAATGCGAGAAATAAACTGGAGAAAGACACGAAATTATAAAAGATGCTTAGATAAGTCTCAGTCTCACTATACATATTTGAATGCATAAATATTGAAAAACCTAGGAAAGATGAAGACCCAAAAAGAAATTCACTCGCATTTCACCAGATGTAGGCACAATTTAGCATTACCCCGTCCATCTCTGGAATTATTTAAAAGGGATCCAAATTACGTGGGAATGGCGTAATTTAGCGTAAACTGCCTGAAAATATTAAAATTATATGTAGAAACGGAAAAATAGCCCAATTTAAATCGAAATTAAAAGGCTACCTTAATGCGAGATATATATAATGCGAATTATATAATATTAACGATTTATAATTAGATGACTGACAACTTCCATCTCGATTTTATTTATTTAACTTGACATTTGTACCATTTCATTGATTATTATATCATTACTATTATTTCTAATTATCTCCCATAATCAATTATATTTCATATTTGTAGGACCATTTAATTTTAATATTATAATTTCATGATTAACTGTAGTTATAAATATCTAATATAACTCAATTGTGTGGTGAGTCTCTAATGAAATATTTAGTATACATTATAAAGTTATTTTAACATTAAGCGGCTATATAAAGTGTCTAAACAACTATGTAAAAGTTTTTGAAGACAATAAATGCGATTTGATTTGATTTGATTCATCTTAGATAAATATAATAACATTTATCGTGGATAACTATTAAATGAATAAATAATAATAATTTTGATTGTTTATTTTATTTTCTTCTGTAGATGTTATAAGTAATCACAGAGACGATCATATTATTTTCTGACCTTCGAACCTTGACTGAAGCTGATCGCTTACCGCGAACTGCCGCAAAATTCACTGCGTTTCATTTTCGGAAAATCTACAGAAAAATCCTATAGAACTATAGAAAAAAACCTGTAGAGATTTACCAACTCTGAAACTTTTTTTTCTGAAATATCTGAAATAAAAAACTTTGGTGTTTAAAAGCGATCATGCTTTTAATGGTGGAAGGGGGGTTTGTTTGGCGGATGGGGGTTGGGTTTAGGGAAGTCGGGTTTAGGGGTAAGGCGGCGTGGGAAGGGGGGTGTAGGGGATTGGGGACAGGGATTTAGGGGTGGTTGGGAAGTGGAGTTAGGGGGGTTAAAGGTTGGCGCACGGGGGGGGGGGGGGGGGTTGTCTATTTGTCGGAAAAGTCTTAAGGTGACACAATATAACGTGTAAAAATAGGAACGCTTTTCAAGCTCTATGCTACGATGGGCTAATTGATTAGGTCGACTGAGGTGGGGATTAACAAAGGGTATATTGGAATGAGACAGTGTTTACCTACAAGAGGTGACGGGATCAAATCACTTAGAAAATAACCGATTATTAAAAGTATATTAGAATGAGACTATTACCCGCATCTATGCTCGATGTTTAATCGGTTGTGTCGCCCCAAGACTTTACGGGCTAGCAGACAAGACCTAAACAAGGCATTTAGAAATCCAGTAAAAAAGCCTCGAAATAGCGCGTCAGACTCTAAGCGAAGACACGAACCATAGCTGCGGCTAAATAGTGACATAGGCTCGCGGGAAACAGATGGCGCTAGCCGTCCGCAACTTTACGAGAAGATGATACAATAATAAAAATAAAATATGGCGAACTCAAATATTACTTACATCGTTTGTATACGAGATATTCCAAGCAAAATTTCACAACGTGAATTCGATCCAACAAGGCTTCTGTGTACTGAATATATTTTGAGCAATATTTTGGGATAGCAGTTTGGCTAGCACGCTCTCTGGTGGACTGATTCAAACCACAATCTTTCCAACTCTTGCCATGGCCAAATGATGCCTGCATGCCAAATTTAAGCTCAATCGGATGATGCGTTTGGGCAGTATCGTAGAGGAATACACACAGACACACAATTGTGTTTTTTTTACCCACAAGGCATATGCCATTTCGTGGAACCCGCCTTGTTGTCTATTTGCACCATTATCTAGGTAGGCATTTATAGCATCACGCAGTCAAACACTCAGGCGGTCACCCATCCAAGTTTTGACCGCGCCCAACGCTGTCTTACTTCGGTAACAACGAGTAGAACCGATGTCAACGTGACTACGGTTCGCAACGTCTCGGGGGAGAGGGGGGGGGGGGGGGGTTATTGTGTCAAAGTGATTATGTTCGCAAATGTAGTATATTTGTAGTAGGTACTTTCGTAGTATTAAAATAGCTATTTTCCATTATGATGTATTTTTTTTAATATGGCAGAATTTAAAAATTATTTGTGTTGCTTGTATAAGAGAACTTCCAACCGAATTTTAAAATGTGGTTTCTGCTAAACGACTCATCTGTGTACCGAATTTACTCTGCCTGCATCCTAAATTATAGCTCAATCGGATGAGGCGTCTGGGCGCTATCGTGGAGGAATACACACAGACACACACACAAACTTACAGACAGACTTCAGTCTGAAAATGGTCTTAATCGTCTCAAAGGACGGGTAGGGTGTCAAAATGTATATTATGTCCGTCTTCATACCGTTTTTCTTAGCTCGTTCACTATACTTTCCCTCAGTAGGGAAAGTAATTTGGAATTAGGAGACTGATTTACCTGAATCTTTATAAGTTCTTATTCAGAAAATATTTTTTTTTTTTGAAGAATATAAATATTTTAAGATGAAAAAAAAAGTGTTATTTTTAAGTTTTGATATAATATTTCTTAAAATTGTGATATTCTGTCGTGGTGTTTATGAGATCGAAATTACTACCCATTAAACCCATAAATAGGAAATAAATAGCTATTAAAGGGTTAATTGAAGAGAGATGTATCACGATTTTTTAGAGATAACATCAAAAACAAATATAACACATCATTGTGATACGTTAAACAAATAAGTCTTCCGCAATATCACGGTTTTATCTGTATCGCTACCTCAGTATATACATTAATTAAAGCGGAGATGGGCGACAGATATCATTTTGTAAGAAAGAATGTACAATAAAAAAATAGTTATTTAATGTACAATAAAAAAAATATTGAAGTGATATAATTTAAATTTAGTGTAATTAGATACAGTGAAACATTATAGTTATGCTTGATTCAAAGAGGTCGCTATGGATTCAAGCGGCTTACGCAGCTACTGGTTGGTATTAAATATAACATAACTGTATTATTGAGATTGTTTTAATCTAGTCTTTTGGGCAATATATGTCTCATATATTTGGTTGTGCCATGGTGATATAGAGTAAACATTTTTAAATATTTGTAAATTATAATATTATTATTTTTATATTTATATTGACATGAAATTGCGATATTGCCTAATAATAATAATAAAAACTTTGAAAAAACTAAATCTTATAATAAGGATAATTTAACGTCTTGAAGTTCTTTCATTTGCTCTATAGGTATTCTCCTTTATATATAAATGTATTTATATGTAGGTGTAGTACGTAAAGTGTAATATAAATTAAATTTAATATTCAGATATTAGGCCCGATTGTATTTCTTTGTGAAATAAAATAGGAACTTAGTTCAACCGAACGAGAGAGAGAGAGTGATATGTTAGAACGGAATATCAAATGAACTATCGTCGATTTTCCCGCACCAAAACGAACTGTCGAACTTATAGACGCCCTAATAATTTTGAAAAAAACATTTCGTACGGTGTCAGCTTTAGCTATTTTATCTTCTGCGAGTACTTTTAATGCGGTAAACTGACAACCGTTCATTTCACATTCCGCTCTGTCGTACTGCACTGTCTCGTTCAATTTCTGATTTTAATTCAAGAGAAACGCAATCGAGCCCATTGTTCTCATTATTAAATTAGGAGTTCTCATTATTACATGATTGTTTATAATAGATTAATCTCATATAGATTATAAATAAGAATGAGAATATATTTTTTTTCCGAAATTTAATGCCTAAAAAGACTATATACAAAGTCTGCCTAACTAAGCCAAAGCCCGTACCAAAGAAGACTAGATTATGTTAGTTATAAGTTGTGAAGTGTACGCACACTTATCAAAGTAATATACCTAAGGAACAAACGAAACAAAAGAAATAATAATTAAAATTAATCTGACAACTCTAATAAATAAGCAGTATGAATCTCAAGAGTTTTTTATTCTGGGCACCTTAATAATGTAACTATAATCGTACCTAATGCTTCAAAAACAAGTTGTAGAAAATAACAATGAAATCAAAAAATAATAAATGATAATATTAATAAAGTAATAATAATAAATTACAATAAAATTAATATAAAATGACAGGTAGTCAGTAAATAGAAAAAAATTGCCTAGAAGCAATATTTAAAAATACCTACTTTTAATTTTCTTTTGTAATAGATACCTATCTACTTGTAAATAATTAAAAATAATTTATAATTGCCAATTTCACGTGTTTTAGTGATCATGAAATGGGTGATAAATAATTGTGTATAATGACGTGGTTTATTCAGTTCAGAGGTTACAATATATGATAAACATTTTATATAAATATTTACAATTATTTATGTATGTATGCACTCATATAATAATACATATGAAATTATATAATGTTTGCACTTAAATAAAATAAAATCAAAATGTTTTTCTATCAGTTTGAAAAAAACATACTACCGTTTACTATACAATTATGACTATAAAACATAAACTTCACCTAAGTTCAATCTTCAGTTAAAAGAAAACAATAGTTTATTATATTTTCTATCCGGCGAATTCTACAAATAAAATTCTGCTGTAAAAACCGACACAGAAACCAGTGACCACTTTTATGATACTATTATTGTCAAATACAATTTTGATTCTCTATCATTCAAAAATGTATGTAAGTTTTCAGTCTGTGTCATTCATGTCCCCAGACGTTACCACGAACTTGAAAATATAAAACTGAAAGAATTGAGACAGGTAGAAAACTAGAAGGCCAATATACATCCATTATATGTAGACGTAGGGAATAGTCTTCAAATGAAATATGAATAATGATAATGATAGGTTTTGGGTTGTAAGTACTCATACTACTATGAAAGACAGTTCAGAAAATATGTATTTTGATTATATTATATTATACCTTTATCAATTTTGATTGTGTTATTTCTTTATCTAATTTTTTCTTCTA
>OX155964.1:21994547-22055491 GCA_944548615.1 Micropterix aruncella | reverse complement strand
GGGGCATTTTTTGTATACTAAATAGGGAATACCATCGGGACCCGGAGTAGAGCCCGACGGCTTCCTCTTTACTTGATTAAGAATCTCATCTAGAGATGGAGGTTGAGAAGCAAAAGCTACCGTAGGCAGGGGCGGAGGTGTAATGCCCGGCGGAGGGCTGTAATTATGGAGCCGCATTGGGTCCTCATACGTGGTCGAAAAATATTCCGTGGCCATTTCTTCCGGGATTTGGATTTTTCCCTTGGCGGCAGACAAAACCGTTTTGCTGTAGTTAAAACGGTTTTTGTCGAACCGGGCTTCCTCTTTGGATTTGAGAAATGCTGCCTTGCGCTTGTCGTTTTGCGTTGCTACGCTCTGTATGAGTTTTAGTATAGAGCGGTACGCGCGCGAGAAGTTGTGGCAGAGGGCTTTATCCCCGGCTTTCTTGGCTTCACGTAACTGGCGACGAAGTAGCCGCTTTTGCCTACGGAGCTTTGCCTTAAATGCGTTTTCTCTGTAAACCGGGTCGACATGGGTAGATTTTGGGTAAACACCCGAGAAGTATTCATGGACCGCCACCTGGAAGGACGACAGCTGGACGCTGGCAGGGGCATTACGGTTCACAGAGTGGTCAAGAATAGAAGTTAAATTATTATTATGAAATTCCCAGTCCTCTTTCGCAAGTGAAGGGAATTTTAGAGGAGGGAAGGATACGATTTGCGCGGGTAGAGGAGACCGGTCGGGTGACAAACTGCGGGCAGATGTGGAGTCAAGGGACATGTGAGGTTCAACTCTGTCCGTGACTCCTTGCGACGGTTTAAGACACTGACGTGCAGCGTCGCTATCATAATTAAATGCAAAATATTTCGTAATTTAGATTCTTCGTTTCTTTACAAGATAATTTATTTCTTAAATTTATGAACTATTGTTTTAACAACAATATTGTATTTTCAGATAATTCTTTTATTTTCGAGGAATGCATGGCAATTATGTATTGGAAGATTTCTATTGGGACTGGGTACAGGTTGCAATGTGGTTAGTGCCTACAATATAATATTATTATTAGTTTTATCTATCGTGTTATTATCATATTGATATATTTCTATGATTTCACTCAGCTTAATATACAAATATTATGTTATTATTTTTAATTATTTTCAGGTTACCGTAGCATACATATCGGAGATTGCCGAAAACCAGAATCGAGGCCCACTCACGGGACTTTTATTTATTGGTGTGATAACAGGGTTGTTGTCGAGCTTCATTCTGGGAGCATTCGTATCGTACCACACGGCTATTCTTGTATTTTTCTGTTTGAGCGCCGCATCTTACACATTCGGCTGTATGATTTTGCCCGAAACGCCATATTTTCTCTATATGAAAAGTAGGAATAGCGAAGCTGAAGTCGCTCTGGCGAAATTAAGGCCAGGCTTCACGGAAGAGGTGATTAATATTCATAATCGATTTTGGACACGACTTTGTGTAGGTGCAAGCGAGAGCGTTGTAGTTGTCGATTTCTGGAGTCACGTTCCAGAAGTACTATCAAACCGTATTCCCGTGGCGCCCAGGGTATTGAGGGGATGTGTAGTTACCGACTAGTGTATTGTCTGTCTTTTGATGGAGTGGACGTTGGCTGATTACTTAGATTCTCACCGGTTTCGCCGGTCGGTCGGCCGGTCGATTGGTAGGTCAGTTGGTCAGTCCGTAGGCCGGTTAGCGGCCGGTCGGTAAGTCGGTTGGACGGTCGGCCAGTCGTTGGGTCGTTAGGTCGATCGAACGGTCAGTCCTACGGTCGGTTGGTCGGTCGTTTCTTCAGACGGTTGGTCGATCGGTCGGACTGACCGAACTTCTGACCGACCGACCGTCAGAACGCTCGACCAGCCGACGGACCGACAGACCGAAAGTTCGATCGACCGGCTGACCACTGTACAAATTCCTCATAAGTACGAGTGATGGTAGTCCACTCCACTTCAACATGATGCAAAACTTGAAGTTGACCGCAGTCGTAAATTTCAATCACAATTTTTAATCATGATTACCAATGAAATTAATCAATCGTTAGTCACGATTGGCGACTAAATTAATCAATTAACACGAATAATGCATTCAATCTTTAGTCATCAAACATTAGACCGACTAAATTTTGCCCAACACCGCGCCCGAGGAAATTCCCCGCAGCGCTCTGCAGATACACTACTGCTTACACATGCAGGATACAAGAGTTGGCAGAGTTTGCTGACGCCTTCCGGCATCACAATCAACAGAGTGAATTGTCGGATGGCATCTAAAGAGCAAGTTAGTCATGATTAACAATTAAATAACTAACGACTAATTGATTAGACATGATTATTTTAATCGAGATTAACTTTAGTCATGACTAAATTAATCATAACTAATTATTCGATTGAAAAAAATATTCGATTGGCCCAACACTGCTCTGGCGGGCCCTGCCTGGAGATACCGCACTTTCAAAAATCGGAGAATTACCTAGAAAGCATGGAAACATATACTTACTATGAAAGCGCGGTAGATATAATACACCGGTCATCATCTGTCCTTAGAAATGACCCGTTGGCGACCCGATCCTGGTGGTTAAAGCAGGTAAAGGACGCCGCGGGTCAATAATAAAATTGAACTGACAACAGATAGAGTCTTAAGTAAGTGACTTCGGACTGCGACCATTCTAGTGCGAAGTAGTAATTCATCCGAAAATGGTAACCAGTGAGAGAGGGAGCCCACTAGATTGCCAGTGCCTGCGCTGTTTGCTCTCTCTCTCTCTCTCCCGTCAGCTAATTCATTGTATAGTTTCTGAGGTGCATACACACAGACACACAGCAATACACACATACCTACAGACATATATGTCTCAGAAATCACTTTTGGGATTTCCAGGATCAAAACATTTGGGAATCTATGATATATCGAATTCTAAATTTTACTTGAAAACAAAACTTTTTCTATTTACGTATTTCGTGTTAAACGATGTATATTTTGGGACAGTAAAAAAACAATAATTACAACGAGTGAAAAGAACACGTTTAAGAAATAATAAACAAAAACCTAAAAAGCAATAAATTAAAATTAGCAGAAAATTCTAATAAAGAGGAGGCATACAAGAGCAAGCCCTAAAGAATCTTCAAAATGACGGTTAATAACCATGAGGGACGAAAGCCACAAGACAACAATATGAAAGACCGATCCGACATAATTGGATAACACAATTTGCACGCCCGATCAAGAAGACAAAGGCTGGTCCCGATAGGCTGTCACGTTTTCATCCATCATCATGCTACCACGCAATCAGGAAATTGCGGTAAAAGCGCAAGCTGAAATAAAGGAGGCTACGAAAGACCTTTGCATCCGACACCACGCGATAAGAGCAATGACCACTAGCAAAGACCGCTAAGCGATTCGTCCATATCAAGTCAAGACTCCTTCGTTCCGATTCCTTTTTCATGACACTCATGTTATAATATTACTTGTGTAATATTGAACACAATGTTTTAAATATTGCAGGAGCTGAAAATAGAATCGATTAAGGTATCCACCATTGTCATGAACGATATGAAAAATGGATCAACATTCACTGAGCTATTCACAAATAAGTTATATAGGAAAAGCCTAATTATATACACTGGTAAGCATAAGTACCTTGATAGGTATTAGCGTTAGATACCATTATCCCACCAGTAACTAATATATATATCTATATATACATACATATATATATATATATATATATATATATATATATATATATATATATATATATATATATATATATATATATATATATATATATATATATATATATATATATATATATATATATATATATATATATATATATATATATATATATATATATATATATATATATATATATATATATATATATATATATATATATATATATATATATATATATATATATATATATATATATATATATATATATATATATATATATATATATATATATATATATATATATATATATATATATATATATATATATATATATATATATATATATATATATATATATATATATATATATATATATATATATATATATATATATATATATATATATATATATATATATATATTTCATACCAAGACCATGTTTCTTCTTTAATTCTTTACTTATTATGGGATCGTTGATCTTAATGTTACAATACTTTTTTCAGTTTTGAAAGTTTTCGATGCTGCATCAGGGTTAGGGGTCGTAGGCAATTATATACCAACAATATTACTAGAAAGTGGACTATCGATGGAGTTCAGCCAAATGCTCAATATCGCGGTTGGTGTAGTGATTGTCTTTGCAGGTAAGAAAAGAAGGGAAAAAAGTTACCCAAAATGAAGACTTCTAATAATTGACTGTTTTTTTTTTTTTTAAATTTTATATTTTTCCTAAATTGTTCTTACCTACCTATTTTAATGTAGGCTAGCGTTTCGTTTGATCTTTTTCGGGATGTACCTGATTATATAAAATCAACGACTATGGCGGTTGTTTGACATTATAAATAAGATTAAAACTATAGGTACTATCCGCATTACAAAGTGGCGAGTCAGGTAATTTATCGTCGAAATCGTGCTATCTCTTTCGCACTTGCACGGCCTTATGGAGCGATACCTGTGTATGTAATTTTACGCATACAAAAGGAATGTCGATAAAGTAATGAAACGAGGGAAATAAATATTATTTCAGTATTGTTTCATTACGATAAATATTAAATAAGTTAAAAATATAAATATTGACATTGAATTATTAAAATAAAAATATAAAAGTATCAAATTTATAATAGTTGACAATAAAATAATTGTTATACAAAAAAAAATTAAAACTAAACAAAGAAAGTCAGCAAGCTATTCATATTCGTCTTCACTGACACCATCGTCTTGTAGATTAATAACATGACAATGGGTGCCAATTATATGTGCTTTGGCCAGGTCTTCGTTCTGGAGATTTTTTAATTCGATTCCGAATTCGATCTAGAGTTCGTTCGCTCGTTCCACAAACTAATGCTGCCAACTTTCTTGGTTGTTGAAAATCAATTTTCCTTATGACATCAGGGTTTTCTTTCAACTTATGCAACCACTTAGAAATGTTGAGAATGACATGCCGGCTTTGCTGGTTAACATCACTTCTTAACTTGGTCAAATTAGTTTTGCAAAAATCTTCCATCATGATGTAGATTCACAAATAGAGTTCGTATAAGGAATGAGTTATGGTCTTTGACATTAAGCCTTTTATAGCAGAATATTTTGTTATCGATAATGCCTAATGACCTATATAATACGCACAATAATTATAGTAGACGAAAACTAATTTGGCAAAAGTGTCGTTGAAATGTCATAAAATGTCGAAATCGAACTGTTACGGTTTTTTTTTTTTTGGTAGTAGTCTTTATTCATAAAAAAAGATACAAATTACATGTCACAGTTCCCCACTAAGGCTAGTGCCTTTTCAGTGGGTAACTAACAATAATGTGTTTATAATTCTGACTTATATTATCCATTACCTATTATACTTTTATTAACTATTATAACTTTTTACGTTAAGTAGATGCATTGACTTCCTAACCTAACCTAATCTAACCTATATCTCCTATCATAACTAGCTTAATATACACTTATAAATATGCTTTTCCACTAAATTAATATGCCTACTTACTAATCTAACCTAACCTATACTAATTATCCTGGCATACTTACTTTGTTTACAATTACAATAACAAATGATTACACTAATAAAATGATTCATACCAGATATCTATACTTATGCCCTAACCTAACCTAACTTATCTTAATTAGCTTGGTTTACCATAATTATTCTACTTGATGTTAATGCTATTTTAGTCTAATAGAATTTTTACTTGTTACAGTTATGCTACTGCTTTTACATATTTATGCTAATTTACACTAATATAGTTTTTAATTTCTCTATTATAGTATTTATATTACATAATATTTAAATTATTTCAATTAGCTCGCCTGGGCAAGTATTTAGGTTGCTTAGTAGTATAAGTTTCAATGTTTTCTTTAGTAAGTATTTGCTGATTGAGTTGTCTAATTTTATAGAAAAGTGATTGAATACCACAATTAATAGTCCTAATCGGTTAGCTACTTACCACCTATTACGGTAGTTACTCACCGCTTTTGGCTAAATCTAGGAATTTTATCTATCTATCTAATTTTAGCAGGTAAAAGTCTTTTCATTGTTCGGATTAATATATAGCCTATGACACTCACAAATAATGTGGCCTTCTATTGGTAAAAGAATTTTCAAAATCGGTTCAGTAGATCCAGAGATTACTTCATACAACGTCACAAACTTTACCTCTTTCTAATATTAGTATACAAGTATAGATTACGATACGGTCGCGGTTCCATACCTATGTCGTATTATCTCTTTAACTATTTATGCAGTAAAAGGGAAAAGTCTTTTGTTTTAAATACTTGAGACGATAAATTTACTTATTTGGATAAGAATTCATAATTAATAAAATATAAAAGTTAGACATATGCTGTCGCTGACTTTTTTGTAGGCATTATCAACCTCTACAACTTTTCTCTAGAACTTAATCATATATCTCTCATCGCTAAGGCAGTGTTAGTTAGAAACGTTTTTGTTCGACCGCTTATTCTCCGACTTACTTTGCAAATACGACTACCACGAAAAAGTCTTCATTTTTCGGATTAATATATAACTTATGACACTCACAAATAATGTGGCTTTCTATTGGTAAAAGAATTTTCAAAATCGGTTCAGTAGATCCATAGATTACATCCTACAACATCACAAACTTTACCTCTTTATAATGTTAGTATAGATAAATATTTTATCGACATGGTACCATTCCTATGTTAACTGTCTCTAATTGCCCCAGTCGCCAGTTTGTACTGCGGATACTATAGTTTTCCGCGTAAAATTTGTAGCACCCGACGTTTCAACGATGTTGCAACCGCCGTTGTCTAAGATATACTCGATGTCTACCCGATATCTACGGCGGTTGCAACATCGCTGAATCGTCGGGTGCTACAAACTTTACGCGGTTAATTCGTTTTTATCTTATTTATAATTTACCTGTTTATGTTATACTGTATTGTAAATTTATTTTCATCCATGTACTAATAATATTTTCATCCATGTAAATATCTGTTTGAGCTAGCATGTTTTTTTTAATTGAGTACCTATGAGATCACAAAAAAAATTTGATTATAGATAGTTGATTGAATGAAAGTTGACAGATGAAAGATAGATAGTTAGTTGATGGATAAATAAAAAGAAAGATAGTTGATAAATGAAACAAAGTTTGATTGATCCTGTGATTGAACGAATAGAAAATACCCATTTATGACCGTTATAGAAAATACCTATTTATGACCTTTATTTTCATTTAATCAAAATCAAATCTTTGCAACCAACGTGGTTACGAAGATTTGAGGTTTTTATTAAATAATGTTAAATAACCGCGATATTAGGGAGAGGAATAAAAGGAAAGTAATCAACGTCAGCAAGAAAACAAATTTGAATAAACGACGGACAATGGTTGTACTATGTAATTTTAACTTTAATAGTTTCTTCTCCTATCCATTTTAGGCAACAACCTGTCTGCATCTGCTATTGGAAGAAAATATCCAGTGCTGTAATTTATTATATCTCATGAAATTAAAAACTATCGTGGTTGTTTGACATCACAACCATAACGCGTATTTCTTTTAGCCGAAATAGCAATTTATATAATTTCCATAAGAACTAATAATTTGATCGTCTTTTTCAGTATGTATGGTGCCTATGATCACCGCCAAACTAGGAAGAAAGCCTCTCTTGATGGGTGGTTACATAGGCGTATCAACAGGATTTCTCACCTTAGGAATGTTCTTCTTCATGAAAGATGCTCTGAGTCTCACGGAGGACGTCATAAAAGAATTTAGATGGCTACCAATCCTGGGTCTCGGTATTTTTAGTATATCTGCTTGCATAGCATTGGGACCTACGCACGTGGCTATTGACTCTGAAATATTTCCAACAAACGTCAAAGCATTGGCGTTTGTTTATGGAATAACTTTATCAGGACTGTTAAATGTTTGTTCCATACAATTTTACCAGGCTACTGTTGATGCTGTTAGTATATACCTGCCATTTTGGTCTTTTTCTGTTATGTTATTAGGGGCAATGGCATTTGTAGCATTCTGTATACCGGAGACCAAAGATAAGTCATTTGATGAAATTCAAGACTTATTGAATGCACGAAATAAACTAGAGAAAGACACGCAATTATAATTTATTTAGTCAAAAACACTTAGATAAATCTAATCTTATATAAGTAACATTTTTTGTAGATAAGTATGAAATGAAATATCAAATGAAAGATCTGATTGAGTACATTCCGAAAATATATGCGGTGTGAGTTTTTATGAACCGGCATCCTTCAAGGGTGTGAGTCAGTACGAGCAACAAAACAACTTTTAATTTAAAAAAAAAAACAAAAAAAAACATTTAAGCTATTGCATAGCTTTTATCGTGGGCCTAGGCCAGCGCGGCGACCGAATGAAGAAATTTCTTAACGAAAATTAATGATTTTAAACTGATAATTACGTCTAAACGAGTACTGCTTACGATTCAAAAAAAATATATGTTAAACAAGAACATTTTCGTAATATTCTTAGCTTTCAATATTTTAGATTTTCTTTATATTACATAGTGTAATTAATTTGTGAAATTAGGTCTAACCGAACACAAAAACGACTACTACGCAAATACTATCTGGCGTATTATTATGAAACCTGCACCATTTTAAAGATAATTTCATTATCTATCTTTCTATCTACGATTTTTTTCGAATAATCCGTTTTTTTTGCTTTATCGAATAAAAAATTCGTGCACGGCGCTCTATCGGAAGACGTTTAAATTATTCCGAATCATTTGCGGCTGCGGTAACATTTCAACGTTTTCCGATAGAGCGCAGTTATCTGATATCAGAAAAAATAGAATAAGTAAAATAAATAAATAATTGTAATTGCATAGGTTGTTAAAAATGCTATGCAATAGCTTTACCGCGGCAGTCCCCGAGTGCCACACGTTTTTTTTTTTTATTACAGTTTTTTTTAATTTACAAATTTTAAAAACTGGACTGTTGAATAAAAGTCTGACAAGCGTTTGAGCGCGTTGCGTTATCTATCGCTTGGAAACGATATTAACGATATTTTACCTACTGCTAGATAGCACATCCTGCCTACCACTTTTTATACCAATTTTTAAAAAAATATTTTTTTTTAATACATTTTTTTTCCTACTTTTTTTAATCAAAAGTTGCTTTTTTGCTCGTACTTATTCACCCTCTGCCAGGATGCCGGTTAATTAAAATTAATCCCGTATATGTATATAGGGTAATGTCTCCAGTGAATGAACAATACGTCGTTTTTGCCGAAAAATAATAAAATAGTGAGTGAATTTTTTTCATTAGCAACATTTTTGTTTAGTAATATGGCAATGCGCCTTTTACATCGTCACTGATCACTTTTGACGTGACATTCACCTAATGTTGACTTGTTCATCGTGTGATCCGTATCTATAGGCTGGCACGAGGTGAGACATTGTACTGTAGGCATGATTTTTATTCATATTTAAAGTTTCAGTGAGAAACAGTTCTGTTTTTTGAATAATCTATGGATGAGTAGTTTTTGTTTAAACTCATTTCATTTTGATTTTTGTCCGTTATGAGTAGGAAATTGAATGTTCCATTACTAGTTCACAAAAATGCAGAAAAGCTAGTGAATGAACGTTTATTAAATTGCCGTTAAGTTCGAAATTTGAAAGTATTTTTAGTACTCATGTCAATATAACTTTGTTGCAAAGATTGTTTTTAAAATTGTTCTAAAATACACACCCCAAAAAATGTTTTTGGTTGATTTTTAATAACTATGCAATTAAACGTTACTAAAATAAATATTTACTGTTCAATTATTGGGTTTTATTATGTTCATTTACAGGAAATTGCTGCTCATTAACTGGTGTTTTGAGGTCTTGTTTCATAAATTGTTGAATATTTCAAAAACTAAACAATGCATCTAAGAAAACGAAATATCTGAATAATATTTTATTATTAACAATGACATTAAAGGACGTAGACATGTAAATAGCTTGGCACTGACATCGCTTAGGTTGATTTGTCAAAGTTAAGGAATCCCTTTAAGGGTTCATTCACTGGTGACACTACCCTATATGGATAAATACATTAAAACAAAAATATTTCATAAAAAAGCGTAATACAAATAATTATAATAGAGTAGTTTACTTTTCCTAACGGCAGTCGTGCTTTTTATTCCTTTTAATATATTTACATGTTGACAATTTATTACAGACTTGAATGAAATATTATTATTACATAAGTTGCTTTTGAATATGAAATCGCCGTATACCTGATTTTTATTTTGGAAAACTGCTGGCCTTCGAATTCAATGAATGTTAATATATGTGATTCTCTAAAATAATAATGTATTGAAATTTAAAATTGACATAGTTTTATATTGCACAATCGAATATACAATTCATGATTTTTTTTAAAGTACTTATAGGCAGATATTTATTTATTTCACAAGAAAACATACAGCGTTGCTTTAAATAATTTTACATTAGTGATGGTTACAATGAATGTAAGACCGTTTACTTGTTTTCAACGTTTTACAATAAATGATTACACATTTTAATTGTTTTTATCTAAAAGTGGAGGATCGGGAGGAGTAGGAATTGAAGGGAAATAAACGGCTTGTATTTTATACATACATACATACATAAACATACATACACAAATACACATATCAATAAAATACGTACGTAAGAATTAAATACATTAAAAAATACAGAAAATAAATACATACATGCATACATTTACAAAAAATAAATATTAAATCAAACTCTATGCTCATTTCTATAATTCTATAAAATTCTCTTATATAAGCAGATTTATTATATAATATAATGGGTGTTATATAATATATGGGGTGTGTTCGCGGCATATCGATACTACTTTAAGGGTTAACTCTGCCTGTGAAACTAGTTTTTTTTTCTTTTTAGCTTTTAGTTTTGGAAACATTTTGACATAATAAGATTTCTCGTACGATTATTCGGCATTAAAGAATGTGTGAAATTCTTCTACGACTTCTTCTTTTAGGACTTGATTATAAAGAAAAGGAAATGTTAAAATTGCGGAAGTTTAGATTTATTATTAGCTTAAATTAAATAAAATTAAGGTCACTTGCAACCAGTTTTTGTGTATAGGTATTTATTTAAGAATTATCTGCCTTAGAAAAAAAAATAATATCCAAAAATACATTATTTACAAAAAAAAAGGGGTAAAAATATATCTTATTTACGGAGTTACCCTTTGAAAAGAATATCAAATTGTCGCAAACACCCTCTAATATATCCTTTCTCTCGTATTGCCGTTCTGTCACACTTAACACTTTGAACGCAACTTTGGTTTGAGTTGGATTTGCAAATTCAAAGTAATGGTATTTTTATCTAAAATTTGTTAGTTAATCATTTGTCTATATGTCGTTTGTTATTGCTCGGATATGGTTGTGCGTGGAATTACGGACAAATTGAAAATTTTCGGTATTTTCAAATAAGCCGTCGCGACAGCAACGCAGCAGAGACAGTACGCAATATCAATTTTGAGTATGGACCAAACACCACGAACAAGCGCACTGGGCGATATTGATTTGATTACTTCCGATCTGGTAATTTCGACCCCGTTCAGGCTGAATATTGAGGGTGTAGAAGACTAATCAACCGCTGGAATGCCAATACCACCGATCGGTGGGTTTTCTGTTGTGACGATTCCCAGGCGGCCGATCTCCGTTTTTAAGCAATTACGCAATTATATGCGGTAAAAGTCGCCTTCATTGAATAATCCACCGTCAGGGGCCACCTACATATTACGTAATCACGTTTTTGGGATTTTAACCTCCCCCCTCTCTCTGTCAACAGACGTAATCAGCGGCCTAAGCCCCTCCCCTCTTGTATAATAATCGCAAGCGTTTGTCACAGCGGTTGAATCCAGGAGATAGAAGGAGATGTTCAAAACGCAAGATCAGTCAGAAGAAGCTCGTGGTGATGGTCTGATTGTTCATTTCAGCTTCTTGCAAGTAAGAGAAATAATAAAAGAAAATAATTTAATAACAAAAATCTTAAAAAATAAAAATATTTTAATTATACTTTTTTCGTTTAACAAAATAATTTACATGAAACAAAATAATTAATAGCAATACCTGTTTATTACGAAAACGACTAAAGTATTCTTTCAAAGTTGATTAAATACAAGAGTATTAAAACATTACATACACCGTTTTATTACTCCATATCAATTTTTTCTAAATTAAATATGGTAAAAATAAGAAATGAGAATTTTCCAGATTAATATTTATTCAGGCAAAGTTTTGTCGTCTCCTTAAAAATTTCGATAACGCTACTTTCGTCGTTTTCTAAATTTGCGATACTATTTGATTTTTATCTTCTTCGAAATTTTAAAGTTTTTAAATTTGTTGTTTCCTCTTTAGTCCAATCATATGTTATTAGTAGTATTTTTTTGGGGTTATTAGGGTTATTAGTAGTATTTTTTTCAGCGGTTTTAGACGCTGTATTTTTAGACGTCGAATCGGATTTTCAAATTTGCGACCGGATTCAGCGTCCAAAAATACATATAAAACCTGTGAGAAAAATATTTCCGGATTTTTTTCCTGGAAACGACAAGCTAAAATCTCTTATGCTTAGACCATTTCTCGAAATTTCAGATTCTCAATTTGACATATATATAAATTCATTAAAATTTATAGAAAGTTTGTTTTCCAAAAGGACATCCTTAACCATAAGGTCGTTGTTTCCCGAGAAATTCCTGCATGAATCTTTGGAGTTCTTAAAAAAAAAAGTAATATCAAGGTTCATATAATATATTTTATTATTATTAGATCAGATTTAAAAGTATAAATTAATTAAATTTCAGATTTAAAAGTATAAATTAATTAAATTTTGAAAAACTTTACGGTATTTAGCTTCTTTTGAATGACATCGAAAGACCTACCTTTAGTTTCAGGAATCACCAATATAGTGAAAAATATCGCTATAACCATTATTCCGCTGAAAATCCAGAACGGTATAGATATACCCCAGGAATCAGTAAAAATTTGAAATAACTTTACAATGACCATGGCAACAATGTTGCTGACGACGTTTCCGGTTGCTAGCGCAGCTGCTTTCACGTTGGTCGGAAACAACTCGCCGTCTAGGACGTAGGTGATTGGACCGATGCCAATGTTGTAGGAGAAGCAGAACAGGATGAGGCAGAAGAGAGGAATCCAACTGTACTGAGATATGATGTCTTCTGAGATAAACATTTGATTTTGAACGTAAAAGTAGGCTCCGTTTACAGATTGGGCGATTGCGATTCCGGTGAAAGATAGAAGGAGTATCTTTTTCCTTCCGAACATGTCCACGACAAAGGCGGCGATCATTACTGTAAAGAAGGAGAATATAGGTAATATTACGAGTAGAATAAATATAGGATGAAGGCAGTCAGGGTTGACAGCTTTAATAAATTGAAACTAAAATTAAAAGGAGCCTGATTTTGAAACAAACGAATGGATAAACGATATGAAACGGGAAGAACATTATGGACAAGCGGTCAATGATAGTTGCTTTATGACTGTGGGCACCATCATTTTGATTATTAAATCGTGACGTCATCAGGCCATCTGAGACGTAGTTTTTTTCCTCAATATCTGCCTGCTTATACTTACGAATTTGGATGTAATGATACTTGAAACCAAGGGATTATGTAATAAATGTGTAAACATAAACAAACTAGTTATGTGCTAGTTTTACTCGCATGCCAAGAGTTCCGAAATTACGAAATGGGTTAATGCTATGAAAAATTGTACAAATCTAGAAAAGGACATGGAATATATTTATTTACACATATGTGATCATGAATTGTCATGACTAAATAGTTTCGAGGATAAACCTCAATTTTCTACACTTTTTGACACAGAAGTAATTTATCAGTGGTGGTCGTCATCGTTGGTAATATTATTTTCATTTCCTGCATTCAAGACAGAATTTTGATGCTGCCATGACAGGCACTCAGACGTCCTGTCGCAGTTCGTGGCGTTGTGTGAGCGGAGAAGGGTGTACAGAAAATATTTTTGGTATCACTGAGCTGGTATTCATTTTACCCGTGACAGGCGGAATTACGGGCATCTTTTACCACTTATTAGTTTTCTTTGGATATTTTTTAACACTATACAAAACCCTGGATTTGTGCTGGTATGCACTTCTATGAATTCGTTGATGTCCCGTAGGCTCTTAATGAATAAAGATTATCACTTTGACAAGTGGCGATGACTGTTTACCTTACGGCAGGAATGATAGGGCATGAATTGTAACGAGGCGACTGGACAAGTTGTGTTATTTATTTACCTTTTCTTTTTTCTTGCAAGATATTGCGAATTGCGATCGGTGAAATGAAGAAATATTTCAGTCGTGTTGCTTTTAACGTAGGTTTTAGAGGTGAACGTGACTTATTTTGGTTGCTTTGTTTCATTGATCAAGTCTAAGGTTAAATCTTGACAGCCCTTATTTTTAAATTGTATTTGAATTTCTCCTAAAAACTTCACATGGGCGTAATAGTCGGATTTGGTGGAATCAATCAGCTTGGACTATCTCCGACTAAGGTGTAGAACGCACTAGAAAATCGCAGCCTCTTGTAAACTTACACTGCTCGCACTGCTGAATAAAAAACAGAAAGTCCAAATGCTGAAATGGATATCGTAAAGACAACATGTCTTGTTGTTGTTAAGTTATCCAAAATTCAAAAGGGTAGATTTTGGATTTACCCTTCAACAAGTCAAAAATTCATAATAGGCCATTTCTTCATTTTATACATACATAATGATCTTCGTGAAAATTCTTTATTTAAGTTGGTCACACCATTACTTCATAATTTTACAAATGTTTATTAATTATAGCCAGATATATCTAAATAATCTTGACAGTCAGTAAGAGACTAGATACTCCCAATTGTTTTGGAGTATGACTGTGAAGAACTCAAATCGCTTGCATGCCCGTTTATATTATTTTGCAGTGTACCTATACCAGGGTGGCCTGAAAAATATTTTTTTTTCTTTTCAGATCGTAATGCCGCGGAAAAGTTGCTATTTGGGTAGACTAAAAAGGAGGAAAAAAAAATAAATCTTTCTACCACATTTTTTTTCTTCAAAATTTCATTGATATGAAGTTGAAATTTCATTGACAACTTTATATCACATGCGCGACCGGAAGATATGAACTGATTTTATTTCTTTTTTCCCTCCTTTTTAGTCTCCCCAATTAGCAACTTTCCGATACAACAAAATGTTGTTTCGGCCCACCCTATTGTGTACATTGCTTTGCTTGCTCGTTGGTGCAATCTGGTACCGGAATTTATAGTTCTTTTTGGGAAACGGTATTAATGGGAAACAGATAGTTTTTTTGGGAAACAGTGCAGCCGGTACAAAACATATGACTGGAGCAGCATATCCATCCCGCGGCGTAGATCCATCACGACTTCCTCAAAACACGTTTTTATGTCGCAAATGCGCATACTTGGTATTACGCTATGTATTTCAATTCATTCTGCGATAGTCACATCGCGTGGCAAAATTGAATCGCTCCACGATTTTTTAATCGCGAGTACGTGCAATATCATAACAAAAACATAGGACGCATTTTTGCGCCAAAAATTCGCACCACTTATAATCGTAGGGCGCAGATATCAATTAAAGAAGGTTTTCCCTATAGAATTGAGGCCCTAAATGTCACAACCTTCTGACTTCAGCACAGTTTAATTCTATGAAGCAATGCTTTCGAATACAGAATAGAGAATTTCAGTAATTCTATATATTTATCTATTTTGAAGGGTAACCTTAAGGGCTCTCTAGACGATCAAGCATGCTTGCCAAGCGTCGCGTCGCGGGCTGGGAGGGGATCGTAAATTGCAGGAAATATGCAAATATTTTTTTATATATTCACCATTAATGCCTAATTTTGTAGTTTTATACCAGGGAATCACGTCATTCATCAATGAATTACGTCTAATTAACGTGACTCCTTGTTATAAACTACAAAATTAGGCATTTTTGGTAAATATAAAAAAAATATTTGCATAATTCCTGCGGTTTACGATCCTCTCTCAGCCCGCGACGCGATGCTTGACAAGCATGCTTGACTGTCTGAGGAGCCAATTAGGCCATATATTTTGTTATCTAATATTTGTCTGTCTTTTAGTTTTTTTAATCCAAAATATATTCGGTTCCCGCTTAGCGTGTTACTGACGTCATCATCATTATGCCATCGCGGTATATTACTCACTGTTTTTTTACTACTTTTTCAGAATTAATTTATGATTGTTGTAAAACTTAGCTCTCTATCTAGAACCTTAGAACCACTATCGGTCTCCTCACCGGACGCACGACCCTTAGAGCTCATCTATTCAACCTTGGTTTGACTGAGAGCAAGGATTGCCGAATATGTGGCGAGGAACCTGAAGACAGCATACACATTGTTGGTCGCTGTCCAGGGCTCGCCGCCAAAAGACACAGTTTACTGGGACGAGCCTTTCTCGAACCCAGCGATCTGCCCAACTTGAAGGTCAGTGACCTACTTGGACTGGTAAGAAGTACCGGGCTACTAGCTGACCACTGACCTAATCACACAGTGGGTAGTTACAAAAGACCTTACAGATCTAGGTGACATCAAGGGCTGGAAACAAGCCCCCACTCCATCTACTACTACTACTAGCTCTCTATCTATGACATTATCTATGTATATAACCTAATTTACCTTTCATAATTGTCAGTTATATGCATATTTTGCATAATTTCTCAATTTTGTGATTTTGAACTGTGAACATGGCCTTATTTGCCTAAATACAAATTGGCCTCATGTATTTAGGCAAATTAGGCCAATTATATAATGTAGGTCCCCAGTAGATGAGGAGAACTTATATCATAGTTCGTTTAAAAAATCTTAAACCTAAATATTTATTATGTAACCTTTACGGATGAAATCAATAGATCAAATGTTAAAGCATTACTTTTCAGGTAGATTATAAAAAACCTTTTTTCGATATCATCATTATTTAAAATTTTGTTTTAAATTATTGTTCTGGAGATACAATTCATAATATTCTCGATTTTGAATAAATAATGACTTATTACTTACCCACAATTAATTGCATAGCACCATATATTATAGAAGATATTTTGGCAGACATCTCCATTCCAGTCAAGTCGAGGATTGTCTGAATATAAGACGATATAACGAAAAATCCTGATCCATGTTGAAACAATTTTATAGCTGAAAATAAAACACGTCTTCAAAACAGAACTCTTAAATTACATATTTATTTTAATTATGTAAATTTAATTCACCCAATGAGACGACCAGACTCTTTCTGTAAATTTTATTAGTGAATAGTTCCCATACTGAAGTCTTATTTTTCATATCAGCTTCGACTATGTTCTCGATCTGATTCATCTCTTCTTGAATATTCTGAAATCCGTATTGTTTTTTTTAATTCTAATAATTACAATATTTTTTTCATGCTTATACCACATGAGTAATATACTCGTGTGCTTATCTATCTATCTATCTATATATATAAAAATGAATCGCCGTGCGTTAGTCTCGCAAGATCTCGGAAATGACTCGACCGATTTGAATTATTATTTTTCTGTTTTGTTTGCCTTGATTCAGGGGTGGTTTACAAAGAAAAAGTATTTAGGAAAAACTCAAAGAAACAACTGAAAATCGTAAAAACCGAAAATTGTCATTTTGGGAAATTGTATTGTTTGACAGCTGCGCCATCCATAACTGTTATTCATTCCGTAAAATGTGTAAAATTTCAAAAAGTCAAAAAGTAAAAAAAGTCGAAAAAGTCAAAAAAGTCGAAGGAGTCAAAAAAGTGAAAAAGGTCAATAAAGTCGAAAAAGTCCAAAAAAGTCGGAAAAGTCGAAAAATGCGATAAAGTCGAAAAAGACGAAAAAGTAGGAAAAGCCAAAAAAACGAAAGTCAAAAAAGACAAATAAGTCAAAAAGTAAAAAAAAATGAAAAAGTAAAAAAGTCGAAAAGTGGGAAAAAGTCAAAAAGGTCGGAAAAGTAAAAAAAAGCGAAATAGTTGAAAAGTCAAAAAAGTCAAAAAAGGCAAAACTCAAAAAAGTCGTTAAGTCAAAAAATGGGAAAAAGTCGAAAAAGTCGGAAAAGTACGGTGGTACGAAGTTCACCGGGTCATCTAGTACCATATAAAAATTAATGTTGAATCATTAGGAGAGACTGAGTATGTCCAATGACGAATTTAGTTTATCTATATATCTATCTAGGTCTACGGGGATTTATCGATACAGATTTTGGGATGTAGGCATTTAGGGATGCAGGTATTTAGGGATGCAGGTAGGAGCATTTAGGGATGCAGATTTTGAGTTTTAGTATCGACTAGAAGAGTCTGATGATATATTAACTTAGCTATATTATGATAAAAAAGTTTATTTTTTAAAATATTAGTTAATACTGTAAAATTTATATATTATTACATTATTATTATATTAATTTACTACTATTATTATATTATTATTTTATTAATATTTATGTATTAAATATTTTTATTTATGGAACCATGGTACAGTTGAAAAGTTGCATTATTTTCAAATATAAGACCTTGTGCCGGTGTTTTCTATTACAGTTTCTTGCAGTATAGCTATACATTTACCGTGAATGTGTACTGATAAGAAGTGCAAACAATGATGGAGAAACTCGTGATTAAAAACCGAGCCTGGTCAATCGCTCATCGCCACTGATTCTGCATGACAACGTATAAACAAAGATTTCACTGCAAACAGTCTCAAAGTTGCAGAAGTTAAGGCTGGAGACTCTTGGTCACCCACAGTAATTGGCAGACCTTCCTCCAATTGTTTATTTTTTTAGAATTAAAATAACTTTTTACAAGGGAAAAATCCACTTTGAAGAGTCGGTGAAACGCCTTCAAAGGATTCATTGGTTCCTGTCCAAGGACGTTTTACAGTAGAGGAATTAAGCAACTTTCATTAAAATGACAAAGCTGCATATATAATAGGGGTCAATATTTCAATTAATTAAATATATATTTTTCATACAAAGTTTTTGACCTTAAATTTCCTTTATAGAACAGCAACTTCATAGGTAAGGACCCAATATAATATTTAATTGCCGATATAATTCAACATAAAATTGTTACATACCTTCATATCAGTTTCAGCTCTCAATTTCATGAAGACCTTTTTAGCTTCTTCCAGTTTTCCTTGTTTAATGTAATAATATGGTGATTCGGGCAAGAAAATCGCCCCAAATGCAAAAGAAACTATAGTGATAACAGCGTATATATAGTTAGAGGTCGAATATAAAGTAAATGCTCCCACTATATAGGCTAGGAGTTGACCAAAATTAATCATGAATTTCGTCATGGTGTTGAGTCCTCCTCTTATGCTTTTATGTGCTATCTCTCCAACGTACATGACTCCTGCCTGGAATAGTAAATATGAGAATATCAGATATGTAACAGTTTATAATTATAATTAGAAATGACGTCACGAATTTGACATTGCAATCACCTTAAATAGCTTTAATAATCACCATAGAATAACCAAAAGAATTGACAATAAATAATTCCAACAATTGACCCACGCATCTAATACAGTACCGCCAAATCCACTAAATATAGATTGACGGCAGTGGCATAGTGGTTAGGTCGCCTGATCTTACATTGTAAGGTCCCGGGTTCGATTCCCGGCTGGGTCACCATTTTCCGTTGGGATCAAATTAACGGAATTGCATATTCAATTCTGTCGATCGAATGCAATAACAACACATACACTTACACACATGTTACACGCACACATACATATAACACGTCATAGTAGGGTTGGTTGTAAGAGATTGTCATATGACCATAAACCCGCCCATTACGACATTTCATAATAAAGAGTATGACCATATAAAAGAAAAAAATATGACCATATACAAGGTGAATTTTTAGTTACCGGCATCCTTGAAGGGGTTAAATTAGTACGAGCAAGTAAGCAATTTTTGATAAAAAAATGGGGCAAATAAAAAAAAAATGTATTCTCAAAATTGTAAATCTTATTTATTGAGAAAAAGTTTTTGGAACTTTGAGCGCGCTGCGCCATCTAGCGCTAGGTAAAATATCGTTAATAAACAATATTAGCTATACTTTACCCACTTACCCGGTTAATGACGCATCGTGCTTGACCAGTACCGGATTAATCCAAGTAGAGGCCCTTAGGCCATCAAAGTTTCAGGGCCACATTTGCACTTTGCAAATTATATCCTAACGAGTATTGAACAACCAAATCTTGATAAACCAGTTTTATTAAACAAAAACAATCATTTATAAGCAATAAACTTTATAAAACTGCATAAACTGATAGAATTTCAAATATTCACTGTTCCTATTTGAATAGTGATATCTACCTCCTGTAAGTGCAGACATTCTGTGTGCACTCCATGGGTAAGACCCAACACGCATTTTGCGCTTATTTAGGGCTTCAAGGATGTCCAGCCCACTGACTGGACATGATTTATTTTATACCTTTGTGGCATTTAGGCTTCTTAAAGTCGATAGGCGCCGGTCGGTTGGTTCGGCGACGGAGGCTGTCGTGTGACGAAGCCGACAGCGCTGACGGTAGCCACCGATTCGACGTTAGGTCGCTGTTTGATGTTGATTGTTGATTGATTTGTAACGGCCAGGCTGTTACAGTGGATTTGTAACCTGTTGTATTACAGCGGTAATTTAGTTTGAATTTATCGCGGACCTGGGCGTTTTTTGCCCGTAGTGAAACACGAGATCGAGTGACCCAATGTCATTTCAAGAGTGGCATGACAACAGGTGAACATCCACCCCCGCTGCTTAGCAAACAGTGTGTTTCCATAGTCTCCAGACCCCTTCAGCAATTAGTCAGAATGCACAACCGATTGGCTTCGCCGACCGGTGCGCAAACCGTCCAGTGGCGCCAGGATGCAATCCCGCCGGGAGAAACCGGTCCACCAGCTCTGAGGCCTAAGACACGGGGCAGCCTTTCACTCGAGGAGGCATTTGTATAAGAGCTGAATCATGAGTTGAACCGATCCGAGAACAAAATAGATCTTGTGGCCAAAGCTGCACGAAACCGTTCACTACCACTTTCAATCAACCAGTTGTATTTTGGTTGACGGGCCCTGTTAAAGCCCCGTGTCGTCTTCGACTACGCATATTGCCTTTTCGTGGATTTCCACGTGAACCTGGCCCTTCGACCCGGCTTTCTGTATATGGCATCGCAGGGCTCCGCGCCCTACGGCAGTTTCGATGGCTGACTATATCGTTCGCGTTCGATGGATTAATATTACACTTTAAATCCGTTATAGCGCCATTTTTAACTCGCGATTAAACTACACTATTTCCTTGAAAAATTCCCTGTATTTATTTGACAGAGGCTTATATCGGCTTACAACTCTCATCCAGCGAACTGCAATAAACATTTCTTACATACACAATAATAGCCCGAAAATATTAAAATCACAAAGTTTAACGTTCTTGCAATCAAAGCCCACATTTAGGGCTAGAGTTGAAATAAATACAAACTGACCGCGCCGCGCCGCACAGTGTTTGATTTGGTACACGCCAGCGGGACAATAGTCGTTTCAGATTTAATTAATGTACTATATATCCATGTAATATAGAATGGTTGGAAAACTAGAAAAGGTATATTTCTGGTTCCTAGTGAATTTACAGAGGAAATATAATTAGTCGTGAAAGCTGGGCGATACGCGAGCGTAATATAGAAATTAAAATAGTCCAATTTATTTCCTGCTATATTTATATAATCACTGGTATATTTAAGTTTCCCTATTGTATTGAAACTGTATATGAGGTGTAATGATCTGAAAATCATCACATGATCGCTTAGCAGCTCTAAGCTAACCGAAAATAGATTAATCGAATTTAAAATTAAATTGTACTTGAAAAAGATCATAGTGACATCTAGCGATTTAATTAGGAACTAAAAACTGACAGATGAAAGAAGGGCCGTTGCTAAACTATAGAGCGCAGTGCCAGAGTCACATAAATAAAAGGGTTTGAGTAGTTTTTGAGAGTTAAGGACATTATTAAGGGTTTAAATATAGACAATCAGGAATATTTGGCAAGAAATTAGCATATTTTGAGATTTTTACGAAAAATCGACGTAAATATCAATAATTGACAAATAGACAATAGAAGCATGTTTATGGTCTTAAAAAAGTCGACCGATTGGTTTTTCAAAGAAATATAAAAAGGGGTTCATTAAATAGTAGGAATTATGGGAGAATCAATAGCAATATAGATAAAGTTATTTGAAAAACATTTAATTTATTATTAAGAGAAATTGGAAAACATAATCGACATCGATGGAAGAAAGCCGAATCGATGATGTCCAAAGAATTTTTCACCAAATAATTGCCAGTCAAAATAAAATTTAATAGTTAAAATGAGGAAATTTAGAAACACTTAATTAAAATAGAGGAATTACTAGATAAAAATACTATCAATAAATAAAATTGAAATAAAATAGTTATATTATTTCGCTTTCAAATGTGAAAGCGGAAACGACGCGCAAGAAAGGCGGCAAGGTTAAGTCAAAGTATGATGATTTCCCGCCGAATATGAAACATCAATTTCTCATAATACGTAAAATAAATACTTAAAATCATTTGTAGAATTAGAAGCACGAATTATCGTTAAGAAATTCGTTTGTTAGCAATGTGGCAGAGCGTTATTTAACGAAAAAATAGATAAATCAGATCGTTTTATGATTGATTAGTCAATAGTTGTGGGTTAAATTATCAAAAAAAGGTCATATCGATAAGGGTGTTATAAAAGGGATGGACGTGTTGCTTCCGGCATCCATTAAGAAATTTTAGTTGCACGCTCTAAAGCTGCGAAAGTTTGGGAAAGAAAAGTATATTTTGGTGCTCAGATGTAAGAATAAACAGTTTAAAATAAGGGCACTGAGATGCTGTGAAGCATTTTAGTGCCCAGTTCATTTAAATTCGTATAAAGTGTGCAGATCGTACATCACAGAAACGCTTTATCGCAATCGCCATTGATGCGCTTTTTACAAGGACACTAAAAAACGAACAAATAATAGAAATCCAGTGCTAAAAATGTGAATCGAGAGAGCTACGCGGGTTGGCATGTAAAAAAATCCAACATTTCATATAAAATAGAAGTACGAGATTTCGTCGGGGGCAATACGAAAATTATATCCAAGATGGCGAACGAATCAAACTGAAACGTCAGATTGAGATCACAACATTGCGAACGTCCTTCGGAGGTGTATAAATTAGCGTCGAAATAAGGGAAAAACATTGATGAGAATGCAGTAACGGCTTGAAAATTGCAGTACGATAGCGAAGCGGTTGAGGTTTCTAAAGAGACATTCTTCTTGGTGATGGCAGATTTCTAGGAAGGCGACACGCATCGAAGAAATTGACATTAGTTATAAGTGCATAATGTGAATGCAGCTGTAAATACGGGGAAGTATAGCCGAGAGTCATTGTCGGCAAAGATGTACTAAAAATATGTAAGTTTATTTGCCGAAGCTGGCGTTATTTAATTATTTGAGCCGAAGCTAGCAACCAATATTGTCATTGTTGTATATTTTTTTGGGGTTATAAATATTCGAGTTTTGTGGGTTTGTTGAAATTATTAGAATGTTAAGTAGTTGTAACGTAAATGCGTGATTTCTACATATTTGCACGTTAACTAAAAATGAGGCATTTAACATCGATTGGTATGAATAGTCGTTGATAGTTCTACGAGGTAAACCTCTAGTCAGACTATTATTTAATTTGGAAGAGAGTTAGCCTTTGCTAACTCCGTTGATTCAGACACCAGCCATTATATAATGTGCTTTGAATTTGGAAACTAGTTAAGGAAACATTCGAATTATACTGAATGTTAGAATAAAATTAAAGATAAGGAAAATTGTAGATTATATTAAGGTTTTTTTTTGTTTTGACTGATCGATGGGGTTTCAAAGATAACGGGGAGGGAATAGTATTAATAGAAATAATAGAACGAAAACCATATGGACATTCAGTGGACTGAATGGTAACCAGGTCGTAGTTTATATCGGGCATTAGCGACTGCGGTCATTTAAATTCATTATATCACTGGAACGCCATCGACTAGTTAACAGTGTGTTAGTTTATAAGTAATTTTATTGTTGTATGTAAACATTACGATTCATGTTTCAATATAAATTGACATTGAACACATTTAAACAAATAAAGCACCAGAACCCAATTGTCGAATTTGGTGCATCGTATTAAACACATGCCATTCGTATTAATATTAGTATTTACTAACAATCGATCGAAAATATTATGGTATCCAATTATAATGGCACCCAACTGGTGGGGCCTAAAGAAAAAATTTAGCTTACAAATGCCGTCCCAACGTGTGGGGCCTTGATAGATTCTAAATAAAATAAATAGTAAATTATTTTCGATCGATCGTAATTTGGGCATTTGATAAATAAGAAATATAGAAACATGAATCGTGTGATATAACTGTATATTTAGCATTGCGAATTGTTGATATATTGTATGTGTGTGTTGTGTTCTGGAAATCTGCCTATATACATAATTTAACGTTTATTGTACATTATGTACACATATTGACTGCAATCGTCGTAATTGAATCGGTGATTAAAATAGTACCTCGGGAATAAGAATAGTTTAAAAATAAAATAAACAAATTTGATTGGTAATTAATTTTATTAAAATTAGGCTGAAATTAAAATAAATTAAAATAATTGTAATTAGGACGCCGCGGATAATAACCTTTGGCACGATAGCAATCGTCAACCTTTTGCTTCGGATAAAATAAAATAAATTAAATTCGTTTAATTAAAAAATAAAATAAATTGAATTAGTTTTGAATCAAAATAAAATAAATTAATTAAATTCGTTTAATCAATAATAAAATAAAATAAAATAAATTCGTTTAAATAAAAAATAAAATAAATTAAATTTATTTTGAATCAAATAACAAAAAAATAAAATAAATAAATTAAATTTATTTTAAATTAAAATAAAATAAATTAAATACGACAAATAAATTAAGAATAGACATAGATATCATAATGTCTCAAACAGCTTCGTCATCGAAAAAACGAAGGCTGGAGAGAGATATATCTCAGGGACGGGTAGAACCATTGTTTGGAATTAGGCAGAAAGAAGATTTTTATAACACTGTGTCTCAATGGAACCTGGATGTAGACCAGGAAAATAAAATGTTTTTGGATAGGGAAAGGGAGCAAATGGCGGATAAGATTCAAGAGTTAGAAAGAAAATTGTCGCAATTAGAAATAGGAAGAGATGCGAAGAGGAAATCTATAAAACCACGTTTCGAACCTGTGCAATCGGGGTACAATGACATATATAAATGGGGTCTACGTTTTTCAGGGGAACATTCTGTCTTAGAGTTTATAGAATCATGTGAGGATAGACTACGATCGCGTCGTGCAAACAGTGAGGAGCTCATACAATCGTTTACTGAATTGTTGAGTGGAGCAGCCCTGAAATGGTTTAGGTCAATTAGGACGAATGATTTGACTTGGTCGCAGTTAAAGGCAAAATTAGTAGAGCGTTTTGAACCAATCAATTATCAAATTAAAATTGATAGTCAGATACGCAATTTGAAACAAAAGCCGTCGCAGAATATTCAGGAATTCATAACTGAAGTTCGGGGTTTGAATGCCCTTTTAAAAGAGCAAATTGGGGAGTCAATGTTATTGGAGATTCTTAAAATTAATATTGCGGATAGGTACAAACCTATTCTGGGCTCTCAAATCTTAACGACAATAGAAGAATTAGTTAAATATGCGATGAACTTCGAACAATATTTAGAAAAGGAGACGACTGCAAAACCTTTCAAACATTTTCAAAATAAAACCGTCGCGACCGTGTCAAAAGAGAATATAGTGTATAATAGGAATAATAATCGGGGAGGTTTCACTGGATATAGGGGACGCGGACGTGGCTATACAGTGAATGCGTTTAATACGGGGAGATTGAATTATTCTGATTTGACTGGGCCTGGAAACCAGAGTCACAGGAAGTGCCTTAAATGTCAGGAAGTAGGGCATCATTTTAAGTTTTGTCCTAATATTCGCGGTAAAATCTGTTTCGGATGCAGGTTAGAAGGGTTTACCATTAGGGAATGTACTGGCTGCGTGAAGAATAGCGAGATCGTTGATAATAAAACAGGGGACGTCCGACGGAATAGGGAATCTGGAGACCCTGAAACAGCTCATGGATCACGGAGTCAGGGAAACGAATAGAGAACTCGATGGCTGGGAGGGGGTCGTCGGTTCGCATTTTTAATAATACCCTAAATAGTAATGATATGGATCAGAGACCTTATATTTATGTAAGGTTAAATAATTTTAAATTAAAAGCATTGGTAGATACAGGATCTTCTGTTAATATAATAGGGAGAAAATATATAACATTATTTCAGGATTGTGCGTTTGATGACAAATGCAATAATATACAATTGATGTCGGCGGATGGTACTATACAGAATATTATAGGAGAATTGGATATAGATACCAAATATGAGAACATTTGTCGACGTTTAAAATACATACTTAGTAAATACATACTTAAAATACTTACTTATATATAAAATCGGAAGGTAAAGCCATAGGGCGATGCCACATAAAAGATATGGTAAAAATTAGTAAGGGGTGATTAAAGAACCTTACGATTCTATCGGTTGAGTGATTAGTTGTAGAAGCTCAATAAATTATGGGGAGTATAAAAAAAAAACTCACGGTTTTGTTGATGGTATGTTTTGTGGTTGTCATAGCATTATAATATTATTATATTGGCTGTCATTACAGTTATTATTATTTTATTGAGAGAATAACCAGCAGATTATTTTGAATATCAGAGTTATTGATTGTAGCGGGGTGTGTGTTCTTGTGTATGTATTGTATTATTATTATACTAAGATAATAAATTATTTTAACACGATATATCAAACATTGGATTTCATCATTTTTCAAGTTATAAATTACATTACAGATAATATCATTTTCCTGTTCCTTACTAGTAATAGATATTATCCTATCCATCATCCTATCACCATTCCTATCCTACCATTCTATCATACACTACCTATCTTATCGCATTCCTTATTTCTATTCCATTACCAAAGTCTTAATAGCAACAAATTATTAATGCCATACACCAAAAGCAGTATACAATAAATCAGAAATATTTTAATTACAATACATATTAGCTTACACGTTTAGTTGAGCAGTATAGTTTAATTTTTTCACATTAGAATCATACATTATTTTGCGTATATATATATAGCATACAGTTACATTTTGCTAAACATGTTATCCATTTGATACGTATATGTATGGAAGAATGCACCTCGTGAAATCGTTGGGTTGTAAAATATTGTTAATAAGCTGACAGTTTTTTTCATTTGGGTATCTAGTGGAGTGATATTGTTTTGCAAAATTGGGAAAAGAGTTATAACAAGGAGAGCGTTGTGTTGTTTGAATCTCTTCGTTTTAAGCAACAAGTATTCCTTTCCTATCCTTTCCTATCTTATCCTAAATCCTATCCTAATCACCTACAACTTGTTGTTCAATCATTCCTACCTAAAGCGAAGAAATACAAGCGAACACGATTAGGAATCTCATTAGTGTAATAAGTTTTTTGTTTGTAAGAACTAAATGGCAAAGCAGTATCGGGATACGATTATTATATTGGAGAGAAGATTCCAAAGTATTATTAGTAAAGTCAATGGATTATTGTTATTGATAAAGTTGGTTGATCGTTATATTATTGAGGCTGTATAGGGCCAGATTAAAATCATTATTATAATTATTATAAAATATATTTTTGGAATTGAGTTATAGTGCTATATAGGAAGCGACTATAAGATGAATGAAGAGTCATATTAATATTGTTATTTGGTATAGAATATTTGGTGGTATTGTCGACATCTCGATATTTTAGAGCGGGATGAAGAAATTAGAATCGAAAAATAGCGCTAATTTTTAGAGCGACTATAATATTTATGGGAATTTTTATCTGAAGTGGGCGGTCTTCGGAGTTGGAGCCACTGCTCGGGTCCATGGTTTTGTTTTGTATTTGGTAACTTGCGAGGGAGTATATATCGAGGTCTCGGCAAGGTTGAGGTCGCACCTCAACGCGTGACCCTGATCAGGTCTACGCTTTTGGACGAGTTGACACCCAGAGTCGGATATGGTCTAGATTCGACAGGGAGGAGCTCAGATACCCGATGGGATTATTATTATTACGGTGGCATTATGGTTACATGCACCAAGGGGGTTATTATGGGTTGCGAAATTAGAATAGGCCGGATATTGATTTAGTTTATGTTATGAAGGAGATAAATAGTAGCGATCCAGGAGGGTGAGAGAAGGAGGACGAAAAATACATTTGTTAATTAGTAAACCAACATAAGTTGTGATAAAGGAGGGGATTGATTTGGTATGAAAGATAGGATGAAAGGAACCAAGTGAAAGGAAGAAGTAAGTAAGGGGTGTAAGGATAAATTCAGTTTCCAAATTCTGAAATAACGAATGAGAGTTAGAAACCATTTACAGTGTACGTTAAAATCACAAACAATAGACTAGTGAAGAACCTATTAACAATCGTCAGGTTATCTAACTTGAGATTGTGTCTAAGTAAATAGCAGAAGGACAAGCCCAGCGTGAAATAGCATACTATATTAAATAAAAACTTACTATGCGACTGGTTGGGACAATGTCACGATTTTAAAAGAATCTAGAACATTAAGGGACGACCAGAGCCTGTTCGAGTGCGTTGTTCTGACTTAGGCATATTCAAACTATTTTTTTTTGAAGAGTTAGACAGTTAAAATGTTCACCATCGAGGACTCGGGAGAAATCCTAATTGAGCGGAGTGGGTGAACGGAGAATAAATAAACGGAATCAATTTAAATTTTGCAACGGAGAGAAATATTATAATTATTATATTAATGTATTGAGATTATATATAGATTGGTCGATAGAAAAGAATAAGTAGGTGGAGACATGGTCGAGGACTCGGGTTTATTTCCTAATTGAGCGGACGCATGTTGAAGCGAAAGAGAGGAGGAGAAGTTGGAATATATTATATAAATATTAAATTTTGCAACGGAGAGAAATATTATAATTATTATATTAATGTATTGAGATTATTTATAGATTGGTCGATAGAACAGAGCAAGTAGGTGGAGACATGGTCGAGGACTCGGGTTTATTTCCTAATTGAGCGGACGCATGTTGAAGCGAAAGAGAGGAGGAGAAGTTGGAATATATTATATAAATTTTAAAATTTGCAACAGGAGTGTTTGGAATCTTCGTCATTATTGTTATTATAGGTATCATATTATTGAGGTGAGATATAGAGGAGAAAGTTAGAAATTATATTAAAAGTATTATCATTAAAAGATCTGGGTTAGGAGATTGGTATTATATGGAAACAAGATAGAAATTATAGACTTGAAGAGGGAAGGCAAGCCACAAAACATATCGTAAGGGTACGTGAATTAAAAGTAAAATATTAGCATAACATTATAGTACAAAACATATCGTAAAGGTACGTGAATTAAACGTAAAATATTATAATTAACATATAGCACAAAACATATCGTAAGGGTACGTGAATTAAAAGTAAAATATTAGCATAACATTGTAGTACAAAACATATCGTAAAGGTACGTGAATTAAACGTAAAATATTATAATTAACATATAGCACAAAACATATCGTAAGGGTACGTGAATTAAAAGTAAAATATTAGCATAACATTATAGTACAAAACATATCGTAAAGGTACGTGAATTAAACGTAAAATATTATAATTAACATATAGCACAAAACATATCGTAAGGGTACGTGAATTAAAAGTAAAATATTATCATAACATTATAGTACAAAATATATAGTAAAGGTACGTGAATTAAACATAAACTATTATCATTGACATTATAGTACAAACATATCGGAGGAGTTACATAGTTATTTCTATAAAATTATTAACATTAATATTATATTACAAACATCATGAATAAGCGGTTGGAGATTGAACAGATAACAAGAAAGATATGTGATATGATTGCTTGAGGGCAAGCAGAGATTTTGGGAGGGGGTATTGTAATGATCTGAAAATCATCACATGATCGCTTAGCAGCTCTAAGCTAACCGAAAATAGATTAATCGAATTTAAAATTAAATTGTACTTGAAAAAGATCATAGTGACATCTAGCGATTTAATTAGGAACTAAAAACTGACAGATGAAAGAAGGGCCGTTGCTAAACTATAGAGCGCAGTGCCAGAGTCACATAAATAAAAGGGTTTGAGTAGTTTTTGAGAGTTAAGGACATTATTAGGGGTTTAAATATAGACAATCAGGAATATTTGGCAAGAAATTAGCATATTTTGAGATTTTTACGAAAAATCGACGTAAATATCAATAATTGACAAATAGACAATAGAAGCATGTTTATGGTCTTAAAAAAGTCGACCGATTGGTTTTTCAAAGAAATATAAAAAGGGGTTCATTAAATAGTAGGAATTATGGGAGAATCAATAGCAATATAGATAAAGTTATTTGAAAAACATTTAATTTATTATTAAGAGAAATTGGAAAACATAATCGACATCGATGGAAGAAAGCCGAATCGATGATGTCCAAAGAATTTTTCACCAAATAATTGCCAGTCAAAATAAAATTTAATAGTTAAAATGAGGAAATTTAGAAACACTTAATTAAAATAGAGGAATTACTAGATAAAAATACTATCAATAAATAAAATTGAAATAAAATAGTTATATTATTTCGCTTTCAAATGTGAAAGCGGAAACGACGCGCAAGAAAGGCGGCAAGGTTAAGTCAAAGTATGATGATTTCCCGCCGAATATGAAACATCAATTTCTCATAATACGTAAAATAAATACTTAAAATCATTTGTAGAATTAGAAGCACGAATTATCGTTAAGAAATTCGTTTGTTAGCAATGTGGCAGAGCGTTATTTAACGAAAAAATAGATAAATCAGATCGTTTTATGATTGATTAGTCAATAGTTGTGGGTTAAATTATCAAAAAAAGGTCATATCGATAAGGGTGTTATAAAAGGGATGGACGTGTTGCTTCCGGCATCCATTAAGAAATTTTAGTTGCACGCTCTAAAGCTGCGAAAGTTTGGGAAAGAAAAGTATATTTTGGTGCTCAGATGTAAGAATAAACAGTTTAAAATAAGGGCACTGAGATGCTGTGAAGCATTTTAGTGCCCAGTTCATTTAAATTCGTATAAAGTGTGCAGATCGTACATCACAGAAACGCTTTATCGCAATCGCCATTGATGCGCTTTTTACAAGGACACTAAAAAACGAACAAATAATAGAAATCCAGTGCTAAAAATGTGAATCGAGAGAGCTACGCGGGTTGGCATGTAAAAAAATCCAACATTTCATATAAAATAGAAGTACGAGATTTCGTCGGGGGCAATACGAAAATTATATCCAAGATGGCGAACGAATCAAACTGAAACGTCAGATTGAGATCACAACATTGCGAACGTCCTTCGGAGGTGTATAAATTAGCGTCGAAATAAGGGAAAAACATTGATGAGAATGCAGTAACGGCTTGAAAATTGCAGTACGATAGCGAAGCGGTTGAGGTTTCTAAAGAGACATTCTTCTTGGTGATGGCAGATTTCTAGGAAGGCGACACGCATCGAAGAAATTGACATTAGTTATAAGTGCATAATGTGAATGCAGCTGTAAATACGGGGAAGTATAGCCGAGAGTCATTGTCGGCAAAGATGTACTAAAAATATGTAAGTTTATTTGCCGAAGCTGGCGTTATTTAATTATTTGAGCCGAAGCTAGCAACCAATATTGTCATTGTTGTATATTTTTTTGGGGTTATAAATATTCGAGTTTTGTGGGTTTGTTGAAATTATTAGAATGTTAAGTAGTTGTAACGTAAATGCGTGATTTCTACATATTTGCACGTTAACTAAAAATGAGGCATTTAACATCGATTGGTATGAATAGTCGTTGATAGTTCTACGAGGTAAACCTCTAGTCAGACTATTATTTAATTTGGAAGAGAGTTAGCCTTTGCTAACTCCGTTGATTCAGACACCAGCCATTATATAATGTGCTTTGAATTTGGAAACTAGTTAAGGAAACATTCGAATTATACTGAATGTTAGAATAAAATTAAAGATAAGGAAAATTGTAGATTATATTAAGGTTTTTTTTTGTTTTGACTGATCGATGGGGTTTCAAAGATAACGGGGAGGGAATAGTATTAATAGAAATAATAGAACGAAAACCATATGGACATTCAGTGGACTGAATGGTAACCAGGTCGTAGTTTATATCGGGCATTAGCGACTGCGGTCATTTAAATTCATTATATCACTGGAACGCCATCGACTAGTTAACAGTGTGTTAGTTTATAAGTAATTTTATTGTTGTATGTAAACATTACGATTCATGTTTCAATATAAATTGACATTGAACACATTTAAATAAATAAAGGATTAGAATCTAATTGTCGAATTTCACGACGGAGATTTAAACTCATGCATTATCAATATTAATATTATTTTATTAACAATCGACTGAACGCAGCCATTGTTGTCATCGACAAATAATCGATCGAAAATAACTCAAAGAATAAATTGTAAATATTTTGTGGTGAATTAGGCGCTCATTATTATAAATATAATTCACAATAATAGTACTTAAACTAAAATAGAAAAAGTTATAATTTTAATTGTTTAAATATGCATTTTGGTTTAATATATGGATTATTAATTGGAGAAGATTTGTTTCATTGAGGAAGTAAATACAAGGAGGGAAATTATTAGGCAAGGTATTGGAAGCCTATCCTCTTGAAGGTAATATTATCACTGTCGTTGTATGGTGGTAACATATTGAAATAGATATAGTAAAATCTTCTCTGACATATGCCGTCCCAATGTGGTGGGCCAATAGACATTGAAAGCATCGTAACATAACATATCGAGAAATAGATTATAAAATCATAACTCACAGATAGAAATAAAGATAAAGAAGTAGTAAAAATCAACGCTACAAATGGCGTCCCAACTAGTGGGGCTGTTTGAAGATTGATTCATAAAATAGACATAAAGAAATAGTAGTAGTATATTATAATAGGTAAGTAAAAATCTAGCTTACAGAGGATTTTTAAAAATCATGGTAAGAAGATATTTAATCATAATTTAAATACCAACATATAGGACAAGTTTTACATTAGTTTAGATTATACTTTTGTGTAATTAGTGGTTCAAGATTACTTATTTTTCTTGCCTAGATGCCGCGGAACAGAGCAAGGGCAACAGCGAAGGCAAAATGGAGTAAAGGCGATTTAGAATACGCCGTACAAGATGTATCAAGAAGAACCAAAAGCGTATCAAGAAGAATCTTCCTATTACCGGACCTTCTCTAGGAAGGCATTCCACTTTCTCACCAGAAGTAGAGAAAGGTATGGCTGAGAATATAAAACTTCTGGCAAAATTATTTTATGGTCTGAGTCCACGGGAAGTTCGCCAGGCAGCATACGTGTATGGTGAAAAACATAACATAACGTACAGGTTTAACAGGGAGATACAGATAGCTGGAAAAGAATTTCAAAAAAACAAAGACCGCTTCAGAATTTAGTTCTTCTGATAACGAAATTCTGGCTTCCAAGAAGAAGAAAATTTATTTAAAATATCTCACGTGAAGTTCAGACTCAACAGACGAACACGATCTGGAAAATATTTGTGACGATGACAGCGATGATGATATTTCTCCAACAATAACCCAAGAAACATGTTTCATCTGTAAAGAGTTCGGAAAGAACGAGATTTGGTATAGATGTCGAGGTTGCGGGCGGTGGGCTCATAAAGATTGCAGCGGTGCCGATAACCCAGGTAAATATCTGTGTTATTATTGTGAGCTGTATTATTGAGCGGTATTATTATTAGTATATACTCTTATTATTATTATATATGTATTAATATGTTATTATTATTATTGAGCTGTATTAACAAAGAGTCGTAAAACATCTTGATTTCTGACTTTTTATTTACGACCTTTGGATAATTTCTTTAAATATAATAAACATTGCATTACTTTAAAAATATTGATTTAATTATTTATTTAGTTTATTATTTTATTTTGGAACTATATCTTACTGTAATTGACCAACCGTTATTACCCCCAATTGGTGACCGTCATTGCCCGCAAGGTGACTGGCATTGCCCGCAACCTGCGGGCCACGGAGGTCAACGAAAGCTTTAAAAATGTATGAAAATATGTTAAGATTCTTAAGCTTTAGAATGTTTTCCTTATAGGACATAAAGTGGATTAAATTAGCTGTGTAAAAGTTCAGTTACTTTTGCTTCAAGTTCTGTAGGTAAAAATTATATCGGTTCTTGCTTAAGTGACCGCTACTCCACCATCTTACCCTAATATCGTTAAAACTTCCTGAGGCGACGGGTTCGCCCGTTGTCGTTGACAGCTCTAGTTGTGCGCTGCCTAGTTGTACCGTTTTGATAAAGGTAAAAATTATCTTACCGTCGTCGTCGTGCCAAATCCTAATCCTGCTAATATCCTTCCCACGTAGAGATACCAAACATTGTTTCCAAGAACCAGAAAAGCCTGAAAGAAGGATTAAATAAATGGACATTCGATCTCAATATAGGATAAAATATTGTTGACAATGGGCTCGATTGCGTTTCTTCCTAACTAAAATCCGAAATTTGTTCGTGTGAACGAGACAGGGCAATATGCTAGAGCGGAATGTGAAATGAATGGTTGTCACTTTTTTGCATTAAAGCTACCCACCAAAAATAAAGCATCTGTATCTAACAATGCACGAAATTTGTTCAAATCTAATCGGACGAGTATAAGTTCGACAGGTAGTGTTTATCGACGATCGTTTGTTTCATATTCTGCTCTAACGTATTGCTCTATCTCGTTCGATTGAACTAATTTCAGTTTTAGTTCACGAAGAAACGCAATCGAGCCCATTAGGGATATTTTAAAGTTTCTTACCCATGCGCTCAAATACATTAAGGCTGCTGACATTATAGTGATTTTTCGGCCCCAAATATCCACAGCGAATTTGGCGTAGAAGCTGGCCAAAAGAGTGCCAAAACTGTACAGTGACACCACCCATGATGCCTCACTCTGAGATAACGATATGTTAAACAATATCAACAAAACTTCCTTACCATCTTAAATGTTAAAATTATATTTATAAATGTTTTATGAAATAAATGGACTTTATTTAAATCAATAGCCAAACACTAAAAACTAACATAAAATTTTGCAGAGCAGGAAATAGGAGAGCAGACACCACAACTCCAAATTTTGTATCATGCGCAACAAAGAATATCCAAATCGTGATAAAAAAAAGTCGGTTGTGTAACCCCAAGACTATCCCGGCAAGTAGATAAGTGCTGATTTCATTTTAATATAATAATAATAATAATAATAAACTCTTTATTTGCACTTAATTCGTATACAAAAGGGAGAGCTTATTGCCACATGGCAATGTCTTTCAACTAACCTAAACACAGTGGTACATGCGCGCATTGTGAAAATAAAGATTATTACATAACATACAGACGAAGTGGAAGAATTTAAAAGTAATAATGCCCGAAGAGAGAAAATTGGGAGAGGAACAGGAGAAAAAGGGAAGAACTGGTTACTTCTTAGAAAGGTAGTAATCCTTATGGTGAGTCTTAAACGATGGTAAAGAATGCGAGTTTCGTATATTTGCTGGGAGATCGTTCCAAAGTCTTGCACCATGGAGACAGAAAAAATAGGAATAGAAATCACTATTATGACTCGGAATTTTTAATAAACTGTCAGAGGTTGATCGAAGTACGAGACCGTGGGAACTCAGTGGTTCAAAAAGCTCGTGGAGATAGGATGGTGTTAATTGGGAGAGTACACGATATAGGAGAGCAAGTATATGAACATTTCTTCTTTGGCGTACTGGCAACCACTTTAACTGTGCTCTATAGTCGGACACATTTTATAGGTCGATGAGCGTCCTCCCTTGCCCAGCTGGCGAACCCGGTTGGGTTCCACTGAAATGCCTCAGGTGATTCGGTTCGTTTCTCGGCTAAAGGCGGGATTGGACCAAACGCTTACAGATGGCGTTTGTAATGGATTAAAATGTGTGGCGGAATTTAAATATTATCGGTGTACCTTGTGTATGAGATAAACAAACAAAATTTCACAATGTGACCTTGGACCTAACAAGGCATCTGTGTACCAAATTTCAAGTCTCTAAGTCAAATATTTTGATATTGATATATGACTAGTGTGCCCCCTTGGTGGATCGATTTCAAACCACAACTCTTGACATGACCAAATTATGCCTGCATATCAAATTTCAGCTCAATCGGATCAAGCGTTTGGGCGCCATTGTGGAGGAATACACACACAAACAGGCAGGCACTCAGACAGACTTCAATCTAGATATAATCTTAACCCATATATGCCCAGAACTATTTTGTGATTTCGTTTTCAAAACACGGAAGTTATAAGGACATTATAGGTATTTCTTAAATTACTATTAACTAATTCTAAAACACGAGTAATTCAATAATTTACCAAAATTTACTACAAAACTATGATACTTGTACAAAGCTTTACTCAACTATAATTACTTACTTTTTTCGGGAAACAACATGATTTTTGCACGAAATGAACACAACTTGCACCGCTTACTATTTCAATCAAAACTGTCAATGCTGCTAAAACTGCGCTGCTAATAGGGGATAGTTCAGTACTCTTGCGATAGATGGCAGTTTTTTTGGAATTTACTGAGCTTACAAAGGATTTTCAATGCTTTTACAAAAGTATTACTTCTTGTTTCGTTTTCGAATCACTGGGCATATATGGGTTAATCGTCTTATTGGGGCTCAAAGTGAATATTTCCGTCTTCATCACGAAAAAAAAATGCGCGTTCACACTACTTTCCCTACTCGTCGCGAAAGTAAAATTCAAATAGTACCCTTATTTGTTTTTCGCGCTACTTTGTTTATGAAAACCGTCTTGAAAAATTTCAACGTCGTTTTCTGAAAAAGTCAGTTCTCATTTCCCCGAGCTACTCAATCTGCTCAACATGGTCTAGCTAGAGCCATCGCCAGGATATTGATACTTTTCATAGTGAAAATAGTGAAAAGTTGAAAAAAAGTGAGTTCATTTGATTTATTCATTATTTAATTACAAGAAAAAATATTATTTGCTAGTTGTTTTAATATTTAAATAACAAAAAAAACTATGTGCCATATTATCTTACAATATAAGCTAAACAAAAAATATATGTTAAATACATAAATAAATATTAAGGAACTATACTTAAATGTTTTTAATTTATCCAGTTATTTTCTTCCCTTCCGTTCCCCTCGGCTACGTAACGACCGTATTGTAACGTATTTGGTTGCACATCAGAACACCTTTGACTATTTAACGACCAATATTGGCGGCTTGCTCCCGGAGCGCACAGTAATATTATTTTCTAATTCGAACGAATCCTAAAATCCATACCAAATATCTCATTATAACCATAGATAGACGGCCGCTAGAATAATTTCACGCATCATTTCGCTGATATTTCTGGTAAAATTCCGTTGTCAAACATCATCATTTTTTTTCTTCTCGAGAAATCATCAAAAATTTTATGGGTTTTTATGAACATTTTTGTACGTAAATAAATGAAAAAGAAATATTAACTTTGATAAAGATAATAAAGATCTAATAAAGATAACGATAGTAATTACAATTTCTAAATAGGGTTCCGTATTTTTCCGTAAGACAAGTACAAGTTAGAAATGCCGAGTTTTTTTCACTTTTCCGAAATTCTCATATTTATTCATAATTATCTAATTGTTTTAAAAAATGAAATTTCAATATTCTATATAAAAAAATCAATGCGATCATTGCACAGTTATTTTTTTTATAATTGCTATAGTAGTTCCATAGTTATAGTACTTTTTGTCGAGCACCGCGATATTGCAAGAAATTCCAATAAATTGCCGCGGTTTGCCATGAAATTATGCCGCTACTCGAAGGGTTAAAACATGCAGAATAATTATATAAAAAAGAAAATAATAATAATCGAAATTAAAATGTTCGATCAATCATATGGGTTTGTCACACCCATCCTATGCCGGAGCATAGGATGGGTGTGACACGGATGTTACAACTTTTAACCTTATGCACGCCGGGTTAAGCTACTTTACAATGTTGATATGTAGGTACTTTACAATGTTGATATGTAGGTACTTTACAATGTTGATATGTGGGTACTTTACAATGATGATCTAGATTACCCTGAGTTGATTATTAGGGTATAGTTTCACGTTACTGGCAGAACTTCAACAACTTGCTACTCAATCCATATTTCAAAATGTAATACAAATTATTGCCGAAATATATAGGTATATCAGTAGAATACTAGGCGCCTACAATGATAATTTTTCGGATATTGATATTGTAAATTATAGTTTAATTCTACATTGTATATTGAAATTGTAGTATCTTTACAAACATTATAATATGCTGGTATTATATGGGGTTATATGTAATGTTCGATATTAGGTTATATGTGAAAATCAGAGTACGGCATTAACCCCTCAAGCCCCGATTGGCCGATATCGGCCAAAACACGATGCAGCGTGACGACCCCGTTTTAGTTTTATTTTATTTTAATTTATTTTATTTTATTATGTTTTATTATGTTAATATGTTTTATTTTAATTATGGATACAGTGGTTTGGCATTAATTAATGTTTTGGTGAGACAGTGTCATAATTCAATTTTTTTACTAATTTTTACTAAAATTTTTTGGGACATCAACTTGTTAATCGGCTGAGGGGCCGAGGCCTGAAGGGTTAAAGTGGAACACGGGCAGAACGGAGTAGCAAGGAAAAATGGAGAATTGGGATACGGATGTTGATAAATTTTATGACATATGTGGTAAAATTAAACATTATTTTTTAAGGAACCTTTTTATTATTAAGGAGCTGATAGATAGAATAATATGCTGTAAACAAGTTTAGATTTAAAATATTTGAATGAATGACAGATGATTTGTCGGTTTCGACATGTGCATCTCTAATATAGGAGGGTTTTATTATGGCATTTTATCAACAAGCTGATACATTTTTAAAAATCCTCCTAAGCTAAATCAGATAATATGTTTGTGCATTTCGGAATAAGATGGACATGAGATGGTAGCTTTTATTTAAAATAGAGTAACGTTTACAATTATTCTTTGTCGCAGAAGAGGTTCGGTTCATCAGATGGACCTTTTTATTTGCCGACCATTTGGCATAAAAATGTCAATGTGGCAAAGGCTGCCATAAGAGATTTGTGATCTTAGCCATAAACACCGTGTTCAAATATTATTAAGAGGCCGTACACGAAATTTTGCGCATTTCGTGAATTTACGTAATTTTGCAGACGTGAATTTAAGGTTAAAATACTGTATTTCTATAAGTTTTATTGCACAACATAAAAGATCATTTATATTATTGTCTAATGAGTGAGCTACTTTTTTGAAAATTATTATAGAATTTTGATTAATTGACCTTAAACGGACGACTGTTTGTGAATTTTTGCTGTAAGAGGTTTAGAATATAACATATTTACGAATCGTTTTGGCTTCTAAACGGTATAAAAAAAATACAATGTATTGTTGTGAAAGTCGTCTATATAATAAATGAATTACTTTTTACTACTTTCATATAAAATTGTTGATAAAAAAATATTTAACCTTGTCAAATTTTTTAGAAAATGGGCGAAGAATTGCTTTTGATTTTGGCCTTTTAGAACTCTCGTTCATAAAATAGAAACAACAGAGATAAACTTTAGTTCAATATCAATCCATTTCCTGAAAAAAAAATGCAGAACTTTAATTAAAATTGGCAATAAAGTCTTTTAAAACAATCTAATTCTCGCGTTATGATACTCGCCTATGATACGATTCACGCCTCAAGTCAGCTAGTCCCCGCCGAGCGCTTCCAAAGGGTGGACGTATCTCTTTGGCTCCGAAAATCCTACCTACCTATAGTTATATTATACTATTGATTATAGAGGTATCACGGCCCTCATCGATTTCGTACACGGCCTCTTAAGTTCAAATATTATTTAATTGGTTATGAACCCAGGCAATTTAGTGATAACCTACGTTTGAATGACTTCAAAAGAGGACACATTTATAATATATAAATAAAAACGTGAAGTAATCTTTATCAGTTTAATTGACAGCAAACAGTGAAATAAAATTATTTTTTGTGATTTAAGCATTTCTTATCTACACGCGAATTGTGTGATTTTGATCTTTTTCAGGTCATATTATGATTTTATATGCCTTAACCTCGAACTTCGTAAGAAAATTCGAGCATGTATTTATATTCTGTAAAACCATACTCTATAAATTTGAGATATCTATAGATTCAACAGCCGAAAAGGTTTTTTTTAATAAGAAACTGAAACTAATACTGGTCTTTAAAATTTAGGACAGATGTTCAGTTTCAATAGTTAAAATTTAGGACAGATGAGTTTCTTGTAAGAAGGAAAAGGGAGTTGTAGTAAGTCGGAAATAATAATAATAATAATAATAGGCACTTAGACCACATGCTGCGAAAATATCATTCTGAAAGGAAGCCATGACTCACAGAAAAATATACAAGACAAGGTATGCATTGTCCAAACATTATAAAACCGGAAGCGCTCTTTCTTTTTGTCTTAGTCTGATAAGGTAGATAGGTTAAGGTCATCTATGTATGTTTTCTGTTTCTTTATTCCACCATAACTTCTAAACGCTTAAACCGATTTAGAAGTGTGTCGTATTATAAATAAGATAAAAAACGAACGTAGCGCGTGTGTCGTATTGTTAGAATCGTTTTGTTCTCACGAGTGTCATAGGGTATCTGCCGCGACCCCTTGCTCTTATATAAGGAGAGAGTAGCGTCTTTAATATTAATCGCTGTGTTACGCGGTGCGTGTTGAAATTCATCATTTGGCAGATTAGTTTTTTATCGTTCTTCCTCTTCGCGGCCGTCAGGAATAGATTCGGTAGACCTAGTAACGAAGAGAAATATTTGGAACAAAATAAAGTGTTTAATTATTAAACTCCATAAAATATTACCCTATTTTTAAATAACATTTTGGAAAATTCAACATTTTGGAAAATTGTAAAATCAGGCAATTGTATTTGAAAAAAAAAATCGGTATGTATTAATAATGAAACCCTGTTGTTTAATCCACAATAATTTATAAACGCTTGAACCGATTTAGAAGTGTGATATAGTTAGAATCGTTATGTCATCCCGAGTGTCATACTTGTCTAAATGTTCAAATGTCAATAAATTAATATAAATATATCGTGTTTAGTGTCAAATGAAAGGTCTGATTCATTACATTCCGGAAATATACATCTATCTATATTGATATATTTTTTTAACGTATCCAGGCTTTTTTAGGACATTTCTCTGCAAAAATATGCGGTCTGGATGGCCTTATCGTTTGCCTCTTGCAGATCCTGGTGTGTGATAGAGGTTGACAGTTGTGGGCACGATCGGAGGTGGTCTTCACCCTGCAGCGCTCCACATATGCATATACGGTCCTCTGCGTAACCCCAGCGAACGATGTATTCATATTCATATTCATATTCATTTTATTAGTATCTGGTATACAAGTCAGATACAGATTAGCAAACATTCATACATTAGCAAACAAACATTTTTTTTATCGTAAAGAAAAGATAAAATAAACAAAACAAAACGAAGAAAAAACACAAGAATAATGTAAAAAGAAGAAATACAAGACAAAATGCAAAGAGATCATTAAATACTTTAGCTACCAAAGCATTTTAGACTTCACTCGAGTAATATTCCTCCAGTGAGTAAAACGCCTTATCTGTAAGGTACCTCTTACGGCGTCTCTTAAACACGTCAAGAGATTGCGCCTGCCTAATGTGCTCGCTGAGTTTGTTGTAAACCGCTGGGCCGGCGATATAGGCTAGCCTCTCCGACTTGGATAATGCATGACTTACCGAACGTAGCATGCTATGGGATCTTGTTTGATAGTGATGATGCACACCATTCACTTCAAAATCGGCTAGATTTCTGCGAACGAACAGCGCTACTTCCATTATATAAATGGACGGCAGCGTCATGATGCAGAGATCTCTAAACAGAGGCCTAGCTGGCGTATCAAGCTCCACACGCGCTATTGTGCGAACTGCACGCTTCTGCATAACGAAAGCCCTCTGCCTGTCGGCTGCTCGCCCACATAACTCCGCGCCGTACGTTATATTAGCCCGGCATCTTGTCACACCCACCCTCAGTCTGTTGAGACTGCGCCAGGTGGTGTAAGGGAGATAGGACCCCGGTGCTATCTGTCCCTTAATATCCTCGCAAAGTGAAACCCCACATTGAGTTATGCGATTAGATGATTGACTCCCAAGGAGCGGATGTGTTCGGTTCATGAACGAGTTTGTGGCGATTGTGGTGTGACTTCTGTCCATTAAGTGGGTGTCTTGGGTCTTCTGTCACCTTTAAGCGTTCCGAATCAGCCAGGACATCTCGACCTATTGCAGGCGGAGCTATGCCGATGATAGGATAGAACTTTTCTAAGGGAGTAGGTTTGAGGCAGCCGGAAATAATTCTTGCAGCATCGGTCACAGTAGTATCGACCATTTTTGCGTGTGTTGATGCACTCCACACAGGATGCGGCATATTCCGCTGCGGAGATGCATAGACCCAAAGCTGAGGTTCTGAGTGTAGCTGGATTGGCTCCTCATGTACTCTCAGTTAGTTTCTTAATGATGCTATTACTTTAAACCACCTTCTATTGATCCTACTAATATTATAAACGCGAAAGTTTGTATGTATGTATGGATGTTTGTTACTCTTTTACGCAAAAACTACTGAATGGATTTTGATGAAACTTTACAATAATATAGCTTACACATCAGAATAATACATAGGCTATAATTTATAAAGATATATAGTTTTCTATCATCATTATCACAATTTTCCATCACCACGCGGGTGAAACCGCTGGGCGCAGCTAGTAAATATATAAACCACAAATATTTCTTAAAAAAAACCGTGATAAAAATAATAATAATAATAATAATAATAATAATAATAATAATAATATTAATTTCATTCATTCAAAAACATAAATTTACAATTTTATTAGTTGCAGAATCTGCCTAACTAGGCCATAGTCTGTACCAAGGAAAACTCTATGTATGGCAAAGATTTATGAATGTGCACATAATATTAAAATTAAAAATACAAAATATGATAAAATATAAAATAGATAAGCGAATTAAAATTAAACTTATAATTATATTTAAAATATTGATATAGCATGGTCATGGAAATAGATATTAATATAAAATGTCGTAATATGAAGTTTGTAGAACAAATAAATAAATAGTATTAAAATATAAAGTTTTCTTCAATGTGCAATTATAAATAAGTGTTTTTTATTATTTTTAATATTTTCACTTGGTTCCATCAATGTGAGAATGTTGTAAGAAATGCCTTTTGCGGTTGTGTAGTTAAAGCCATGCGTTTTAAAATATTTTATTTTATTATTGTTAAGGAAACAAACAGCTTTTACAAAATATTTGGTACACAATTATTAAATTTTAACATGTTTCCACTTAAACATTAATAATTTAAACACATAACAGTTATCTATGAAGAATAAACTCACGTATTGGAATTGGGAAGGGGGGAGTCATATAAGTAAATATAATTTTATGTGAATACACGTTCCATAATGTATACATATTATTGTCATAATATTATTTAAATATATTCTTGAATACATATTATTAATATTATATGTATTACATAGTGCAATTACAATTTCATTAATTAACGACAACACCGTTATTAGTTATTGCTTTTTTAAGAGCGATAGATGTCGAATTGAATTGATTTGATTTATATTATTCTTAAAAAAACAACAATCCTATGCGGTATTATTTTGAACCCAGATAAACGGGGTCAACGTCCTCCGGAAATCAAACGCAGACACTCGGATATCAAATTCGACAAAGAGCACGTTTGGAGATTTCCGGCTAACGAAAGTCACTACAGTAGGTAGTATATTGGTAAAAATAGTTAGCACATGAACTAAATATCGATATAATTAAAAAATATATACAAAAATTGCTTTCTAAACGAGATTAAAATGTATCAAATCGCCTATAATTAGTAACAAAATCTGTGTTTGGAAATGTGTTTCAGAAATTAAATGTAACATTCTAAAAGCCTTCTGCGGACACTTCGTTTGTGTCACCCCAAAACTTCCCAGGCAATTAGACAAAGGCTGCATTCAATTTAAAATTCGAATCGCGCGTCGTAGTTAAATATACGAATTTCCAACGAGCGACACAACGCAATAAAGACTGAAATTGCGATAGTGCCGGGCAAGTGGCGAATTTTTGCATTTGACTTACGACTGTCGGTTGAGGTTTGTCGGGTTCTCATCGGGTTGAAAGAGAGTTGTTGAAATGAGTATAAATCAACTTCACCAACTCTCTTTGAAATTTAAATCAGCAAAACAAAAACAAGCGAATTGGAAATCAAACCACAAATGAAATTTTATTTTGGGAGCCATATAATGGATAACAGTTTTAAAATTATCGAACGCTTTTAAAAGGAAATTAAATCGAAAGTTTTATTTTTCATGAAACTATCAAAAAATATTATCACCCAGCTATTTCTGGTTATTATCCACCAGATATTTACCTAAATTCTAAAGTAATAAAGCATAAACTGATGTGATGGCATTGTCCCTAGTATTTATCGAAAATTATTATCTGTCTAATTACTTATCTCTACAATTTTTCATTGTCTAGACTATTTACATCCGGTAGTTGGCCATAAGCCGTATTTTTGTTATTGTATATTTTTGTTTAAGTTCTATCGATAATGCAAATAATCGTATTGAATACCATTCTATTGTATGTAGATCGACAGGAAATATACAATTTATTTGAGCCGATATATATTTCGAATTTATATAATTATTTAGAAGTTTGTGCGGGCAATTAGTCGTGTATATTATATATTTATATAATAAATTGGGCGCCGGCCGAAACGGTTACGCGCGGATCTGCGAAACGACGCAAAGTGCCTATAGGCACTGTTGGCGTTTGAAGGGTTAAATTTAGGAAATGATTCGTAAGATTAAGTAATTAAGAAAAATAAAAAACGAGTTGATCTTTGAAATATTTATTTAAAAGTTGAACCTTGAACATTTACTCAAAACAATGATTTTAGATATTAGGAGAATTTTAAATAGAAAAGAATATTTTACATGAAAAGCTAACTTGATAATCATTTACAACTTCTTTTGGTTTAGGCTTTGAAAATTCGGAAGTCAAATAAACAATGCTTTTGCTCAGTAACGAAAGCCTAAATTTAGAAAGTTGTAGTATTTACGTGTACAATTCAGTGTTTTGTTTAATATTTTTTCCTTAAATATATCATGATTCCAAAAAAACCTTTTGTTCCTTCTGCTATTTTTCTCTAGTTGGCTTCAGGAATCATTTCCTTAATTTAGAGCTCTTTTTGCAAAAGTACTGTCTATATTTTAAATAAAATGTTAGGTTAAGTTATGTAGGTTAGGTTAATGTTAGGTTAAGTTATGTTAAGTTATGTAGTTATATTAGGAGAATTACAATTATGACATTTCTGCTATAATACCAATACCTAATAATAAAAACGACCAGAATAAAACTTTAGAGATGTCAGATATTGAAATTACTCACAATATTCAATTCAATTCAAAAAAATTTTTTTGAACATGTTTTTCTCTTTTAAACTATTGTATGTTAAAACTAGCAGACCCGTGCCCACTTCGTTGGGCGGTAAAACTTTTTACCTGTGATGAAATTATGAGTGTGGTTCGGTTAGTACTGAGTGCTATGATTTATTTCCTGACTGCCAAAAGAAGGGTTATAATTTTACTGCATATGTATGTATGTATTTGCATGCCAATTTCACTATAATACCGTTATTTGTGAGTGTCTTCTTGTGAGTGTCTTATTTGTGAGCGTAGTATCTCTTTAACTATTTATGCAGTAAAAGGGAAAAGTCTTTTGTTTTAAACTCTTGAGACGAAAATTTACTTATTTTGATAAGAATTCATAATAATTATGAATTCTTATTGTGAATGAATGATTGTGAATGAGTGTGAATGAATGAATGTGAATGTGACTGAATGAACAATTATTGTTCATAATATGACCAATAAATGTGACTTAACGATTTAAATTATTTTTTTAATATAAAATACTACTTTTAGTGACTTAAATATAAAAGTTAGACATATGCTATCCGTAACTTTTTTGTAGGCATTATCAAGCTCTACAACTTTTCCCTAGAACTTAATCATATATCTCTCATCGTTAAGGCATCGTTAGTTAGAAATATTTTCGTTAGACCGCTTATTCTCCGACTTACTTTGCAAATCCGACTACCACGAAAAAGTCTTTTAATTTTTCGGATTAATATATAGCCTATGACACTCACAAATAACGTGGCATTCCATTGGTAAAAAAAAAATCAAAATCGGTTCAGTAGATCCAGAGATTACTTCCTACAACCTCACAAACTTTACCTCTTTATAATATTAGTATAGATGTTTGCCTTAGAACAAGTTTTCACTTAGTAGCGATATGGGACCGATCTTCACTATAAAAGTGACACAACTTAAAGCGTACCTAAGTTTCGTGTTACGCTTGTTGCAAACCGCTGTATATTACTATAATAAATATATAAATAAATATGTACTATAAAATATCATTTAAAGTAATAATTGTAAATGAATATTTACACTATTGCAAATGAGACAATAAATAAAAAATAATAGTAATAATAGAAAAGAACAACAAAATGTATATTATTAATAATATAAAATGGGTAGTCATTAAGCCGCCAGCGACGAGCAACAAAGCTAGCTTAAAATCCTGTATATTTTTTAAAATGGTAGTGCTAGATATGAATTATAGGTCGCTAATTTACCGATGATATCGTCTTATTGACTTACCGATGTGATGCTGAATCCCACATCTCCAGATATTAAATGAGAAGTGCGCAGAACTCCAAGATATATTTATACCAGCGCTGAGAAAAGTGGCTGTGGCTGTAAAAAAAAACTTAGTTTAGCATTTCAAAGGAACTTAATATCACATTAACAAGGAATTGAAATTACCCAAAATCGTATACCAGATTTGTGCTCCGACTCCTTTGCTGAACATATTGTGTGACCTTAGACGAATGTTAAATAATATTAAATACTTCTGTTGACAGGACGCGTGTATAATCAACGAATTTCTCGCGTTATGTGATAGCGAAACGCATTAATCACTTTGGATTCTGATTAGGAGTATCTTCTGCAAATAACCGTTAAAAGATAGATACATATTAGTTTACTAAACATAAGATTTTTATTGAATGGGAAGTAGGTAATAATTCTATTATAAAAGATATTATTTTTGACTAATAAGCAGACCTTTGTTTATTAATTTTTAGATAAGAAGAATAGTAGACGTAAAGAGTAAATAAAAAAAACTACATCCTTGTCAATACATGATAAGATTGTGGGACAGATTAATTATAAGTCCTGGAGAGAGTAGAGGGAGTACTCTAACAACTTGACAAAGCAAGTCGAATTCAAAATACCTCTCATTGTTTAACCATGTAGATTTATAAAACTTGAGTTGTTTGAATGTACATAATGTTGTTGTACAATGATGTCGTTTTATAATTAGTACATACACATTTATTTCTCTTATTTTTTACATTTTACTTTATTGAATAAACAAACAGTACTATATTATATACATATATATATAACAACAAGTACATACGAGTATATTAAAAAGAATAAAAACACGACTGCCGTTACAAAAAGTGAACTATAGTATTTGTAATTATATTTTTTACGGTTTTTATGAAATATTTGTGGTTTATAAATTTATCCATATAGATATGTATTTTTTCCGGAATATACTCGATCAGAGCTTTCATTTGACACTAAACACGATATATTTATGTTAACTTATATGGGCATTTAGACGAGTATTTTTTAATTATAGTTGGGCATTAGACAAGTATTTATTGACATTTGGGCAATTTGACGGAACCCTGTGGATGACAACGATTCCAACAATATCACACACTTCTAAATCGGTTCAAGCGTTTAGAAGTTATAATGGAATAAAAAATCAGTGTTTCATCATCATGTGGATTCAGAAATTTGTTAAAGAGGGCGATATTTAACACTTAATATTTAAAATTTAATAATTATTATTATTTAAAATTTATTACTTATTATCTACTTTTTGCACTTGTACTTATTCATACCAACTTAACTGTCTCAACTTCAAATATCGTACGAGTAAATTTGTTAAATACGTGGACAACCCATCAACATAATGTATTTTTTTTTCCTATGTTCCTCCTTCCCTTCCTGGTCCCTCCTTCCTATCCTCTTTCTTTTCTCGTTTTTTTTCTGTCTCTTATCATTTAGATAATCTTGATGTTAACATTTAGTGGAAAATTGTCTCTGGTGTAATTTTTATATCTATCTTGTTTGGCTACTTACTTTTATACACTGTTATTTTCCTGAATAAAAGAAAAAAAAAAAAGAAAAAAAAAAAAAATACATACGGTTTTTTCGAGTACAATCGCGTAGTTTTATAAATTTCAAAATGTTGGATTGGAATAAATTATTATGAACTAAAAGCGGCTATTAAAACTGGTATTATTTTGGGGAGTGTAATAATTGAACAGTTTGCATATTAATTTTGCTAAATTAATAATACAAATATTCTCTTCGTTACTAAGCTTACCGGATCTATATATGACGGCCGCGAAGAGAAAGAACGAAAAAAAACTAAACTGTCAAATGATGAATGTCAACACGCAACGCAAAAACATGGTTATTTTAAATATTAAAGAAGCTGCTTACTCCTTATATAAGAAGGGTTCGTAGCATGTAGCCAATGACACTCGGGAGGACAAAACGATTCTAACCATATGACACACTTCTAAATCGGTTCAAGCGTTTAGACGTAATGGGTGGAATAAAGAAACGGAAAATGTACATAAATGAATCCTGAATACATAACACTCCTTTTTTGGGGCAGTGGTGTAAATATACGTAATAAATAAACACTCGCTATTAAGACTTTTCCAATGTAAAAACATCTCACATTTTTAATGTCTCGGATGCACCTAATGATAGGTTGATTTGTTTTAGACAATATTCCGAAAGTAGTCAGCCCATTTGAGGTGATTACCACACTTATGCCCAAGTTTTTTAATGATAGTGCTTTATGCAATGGCGCACATTTACACTGTGAAGGCTTGCGCATTGATGTTTTGTTATAGAGTTTTTATGCAGATAGCTGCCCTCTGCTATCTATATTGATTATTAAATATTTCGTTTATCAAGGTAAAGTGTGAGTAAGTCGGCATCAAGCCATTTTTTAATAGTATTCATATTTGCATTTGCCTTAGTAAATACACGCTGCCAGGCTACTATCATTAGAGATTACTACATGTATATATATAAGGAGTAATACAGGCCCCACTCCCTACCCTGTGGTGCCACCGTATGACAGGTATTTTAGAGCGCTGAAAGAATCTGCGATTGAAGTGACTTGTATCCATTCTAAGAGATAGCATTCAAATCAGTCATAAGCGTTTCTTTTTTCCTATGTTAATTTGCTGATTTAAAAGAATATCATGAGCTACAGTATCGAACGCCTTTAATAAATCAAGAAAGACATCAATACATGGTTTTCACTTTGTCAAAGAGCTCAACCATCATTTCCGTTACTTCCGCAATGGCATTAGAAGTACTCACTTCTTGTCTGAATCCAATTTTTGAAATCGAATAATATATTAATAATATTTTGGGTGCCAACAGGATCTTATAATTTGAGTGGAGTATATCACCTAATTTGATATGGAGTTCGAGAAACTTAATTTGACTTTGTAACATGTCTGTAATGGACTCGTAATAATAAAAAAATATTTATTTTAAAATAAATATTACGTAAAGTGATTTAAAACATAGTACAATAGCAGATATCGATATATAAACTATAAATGCAACGCAAATAAGATAAATTTTAATCAGTGAGCAATTAAATCCCCACACAGAAAAATCAAATCAAAATAACCATAACATGGAAAACAATAATCCAATTAGATATATTGATAACATAAACAAAATTAATTGTTGATAAATTTTTCAATTATAATAGTCCTAATTATAGTATGTTTAAGAAGTGGCTGATGACATAATAATAATTATTAAATATAGGCGTAAGTTTTAGAAATCACATTTTTAGAAATACAATAATATAATTAGACTCTGACCTTTTCAAATGAGTAGGTATAATGTATAAATATAAATTTATAATATAATGAGTAATATTAATATTATTAATTAATATTAAATTATCAGTCAAATCCTTATATAATTTATAATTACTAGATTTTTTTAAAGTAATAATTATAGAAAACATAAAAAGAAGCCTCACTACTAATCAAGATGGGATGCATTCCATCGTCTTTGCGCATGAAGGTTCTGTCGTTACTAATCCAGATATACTAATATGATTTTTCCCTAGCAATTTCCTTGGCGCGACGAAAAATAAATATGTTATAATAATTTTGCAAATTATTCTTTCTGAATCAGATGTCGCTAATGAACATTGTTTACACTGTGGATCCGCCATAGTCGAAGATAGATTTTGTGTGTTAAAAAAAAAAAATTGCATACATTATAGAAATATTTTGCTAAATATGACATTATAGGGGCAATCATGTTACTTATTTTGTTGCTCCCACGGCGATTCCAATGATATTATTCAGTAAACTAGTTTTTGGAATTGACAATTTGTCCAGTTTACAAGCCGACTTTTACAATGGTTTTCTTGCCGAATCTGTAATTCTGGTTATTTCTTCTTTTTTATTCATGTATCCTTGTATACGATATTTTGCACACTAATATAATAAACCTGCTGTAGATATAGTAATCAACCTGTACAACGAGTATTACACTGAATGCGTCATTGTAGCAATGCTATGAGTGCGCTTGTATTGAATTAACGAAAACTAAAAGTTTTGCCTAAAAAACGAATTTTTTGACGTTTTATTAAATCTAGTAGTAGAGAAGCAGATTGTGTGTTACCACCAAGAACATATTTTTTTCCTGCTGGACTGAAATCTAGGACTAGTCACGAAGTAAAGAAAAACCTAACTAAGTCACTTTTGAGTTGGGGGTCGAGAAAAAAAGGAGACACTAATGATATATAATAATATATACTCAAATACAGCACGATTTTTGAAATCTATAAGTATTACCTTATATTTATCCATATAGTATATATATATTTATATATGTATGTGTATATCTATGTATACAGGGTGAGTTTTTATTAACCGGCATCCTTCAAGAGGGTGAATCAGTACGAGCAACTGAACAACTTTTTATAAACAAAAACCTTATTTTTCTTTTTAAAGTTTGATTTTTGTTTTTTTTTTTAATTCACAAATTTGAAGAACGTGACCGTTAAATAAGGATTAGATAAAGGTTTGAGCGCGTTGCGACATCTATCGGTAAGTAAAATATCGCTACGAAACGATATTAGCCATATTTTATTAACCGCTAGATAGCGCATCATGCTCAGTGCTTTTTATACTATTAAAAAAAACGTTGAATTTTAAAAAAATGTAAAAAAAATATGTTTTTTCCACATTTGTTTTATTAACAGTTGTTTATCTGCTCGTACTCAATCACCCTCTTCAAGGATGCCGGTTATTAAAACTCACCCCGTATATTTAAATTTTATATTATTACGTATATATATATATATATATATATATATATATATATATATATATATATATATATATATATATATATATATATATATATATATATATATATATATATATATATATATATATATATTATTTTCAAATTGAAATTATGTATTATTACTAAATAAATTAACGTAAAAAATAAATGAAAGGAAACTTATCTGGTCTGTGTAGACCAGGAGTGACTCCACGCCTTTTTTCTTCTCTCTATATATATATATATATATATATATATATATATATATATATATATATATATATATATATATATATATATATATATATATATATATATATATATATATATATATATATATATATATATATATATATATATATATATATATATATATATATATATATATATATATTTATATTTGATAAGGTTTTGTAAATAATCCGTTCATAGGATGATGATTCGCAGTAAAATAAAATTAGTAAAAGCTACTTGAACAGCAGCGAAGGAAATCCCAGCTTGGATTGCGAAACGCTTATGTTTGAATGAGATATACTTACGGATGTGCACGACTTTCGAATGTGCATGTTAGTTTATGGGTCCCTTTACCGTCGACGAACGATCACTCATCATCCATATACAATTTTATACAAGTTTACCTTATTTCGATATTATTATATAGTCTTTAGTATAAACTTCTCTGCCAGAAATTAAGATCGAAGTATCTTCTTTCATTTCATTGTGCATTGGAGGTATTATATATTTTTATTTCGATTTAATGGCTCGTTTATAACTAACGCAGCCTAATAATGTCATATTTTAAATGTTGGAAACGTCCGAAATTTTGAATTATTTCGAAACGTCATCCTCCATTTATGAAACTGCCTTTGCCGATGTGATCAAAGTGTTTTATTTTAGTTTTTTCGCTTTAATTCGCCTCAATTGGAGGCATTTTGTGTTGCAAAAGGAAAAGCTCGATTTTTGAGATATATGGATGATGAGTGATCGTTCGTCGACGGTAAAGGGACCCATAAACTAACGTACTAATAAACGTACTAATAAACCCATAAACTAACGTACTAATAAACCGTAAACTAACGACCCATAAACTAACGGACCATAACAAACTAACATGCACAATCGAAAGTCGTGCACATCCGTAAGTATATCTCATTCAAACATAAGCGTTTCCCAATCCAAGCTGGGATTTCCTTCGCTGCTGTTCAAGTAGCTTTTACTAATTTTATTTTACTGCGAATCATCATCCTATGAACGGATTATTTACAAAACCTTATCAAATATAAAAATATTATACAGTTTTTCTACCATGTTTCTTTAAACATTTGCTAATGTTATACAATTTCATACAAGTTTACCTTATTTTGATATTATTATATAGTCTTTAGTATAAACTTCTCTGCCAGAAATTAAGATCGAAGTATCTTCTTTCATTTAATTGTGCATTGGAGGTTTTATATATTTTTATTTCGATTTAATGGCTCGTTGATAACTAACGCAGCCTAATAATGTCATATTTTAAATGTTGGAAACGTCCGAAATTTTGAATTATTTCGAAACGTCATCCTCCATTTATGAAACGGCCTTTGCCGATGTGATCAAAGTGTTTTATTTTAGTTTTTTCGCTTTAATTCGCCTCAATTGGAGGCATTTTGTGTTGCAAAAGGAAAAGCTCGATTTTTGAGATATATGGATGATGAGTGATCGTTCGTCGACGGTAAAGGGACCCATAAACTAACATGCACAATCGAAAGTCGTGCACATGCGTAAGTATATCTCATTCAAACATAAGCGTTTCCCAATCCAAGCTGGGATTTCCTTCGCTGCTGTTCAAGTAGCTTTTACTAATTTTATATATATATATATATATATATATATATATATATATATATATATATATATATATATATATATATATATATATATATATATATATATATATATATATATATATATATATATATATATATATATATATATATATATATATATATATATATATATATATATATATATATATATATATATATATATATATATATATATATATATATATATATATATATATATATATATATATATATATATATATATATATATATATATATATATATATATATATATATATATATATATATATATATATATATATATATATTATTACGTATATTACGTATATTATATGTACACATATCTATCTTCCTAAATCTAGTATATTTCATTTATTTATTACATGCTGTGTATATAGACAAAAAATGCCGTAACTTACCTAAACCACTCTATATTCTTTTAAATTAAGACTACCTTAGTTCAGGCGAGGCCTAGTTAGGATGGTCTCGAAACCAAAATATAAATACCTTTATTGATTTAATAAAGACTTTTGAATTTGAATTGGTAAATTGCAACGTATTGGTTAATTGTAGATATTAATTTCAGTGTTCGCCGAGTAATTGTTGAATATTAATAATAATTGATTGGCTATAAAATAGGACAAGTAAAACAAAAAATACTGAAATAAATGAATTGAACTAAACTAATTAACAAATTCATTTGCGAATATTTTACATTCATCAATAGGAGGAGCTAATTAGATTTAGGATTTCGTACATACAACGGAAATTGAAATCATTTAAAAAAAAAGAAAGTCCGATTAAAAAGGAAAAAATCGAGTACTCAATGAGTTTTTGAAACAGCCTACCGGTTTTTGAGTTACTAAATTGGAAAGGTCAATTGTCATACATTTTAGATGCATTAAATCACACTGTTTAACAGATTTGACAAGTTCGCTGGGCAATTAGTTTTGACTACTATTATACAACTAAAATATATTATTATATTTCAATAATAACGTTTATTATACTACCCTTAATTTCTATTTTTAAACGACTGCCCAAAAAGAGAAGTGAATCTATGTATGTTCATCAAGTTCATCTATGTATATTTTCCGTTTCTTTATTTCACCACTGCCTGTAAATGATAGAAGCAATTTATAAATATATGTGGCATTGCTATAATCGTTATGTAATCCTGAGTGTCATAGGATATATTAATTGTCCAAATATCAAGCAACTAGTTGCCTAAATATCCATACGTCCAAATGTAAACACATTAAAATAAATATTGAAAGATCTGATTGATTACATTCCGGAAATTTACATGTATCTATATAGATAAATACATAGACCACAAATATTTTATAAAAGAACCGTAAAAAAAATATTAATAATATCATTAGTTCACTTTCTGTATGGGAGTCGTATTTTTTATTACTTTTAATATAAGTTCATGTTGAAAGTAGTTTTTATTATTTCAAAAGTTTATATTACCTTTGTCCACGGGTGTAATATCTATTCACGAATCGCGGATCTCCTTGAATACTTTGGTCATGCTATTTTTCTGTTTATATACGACATATATTATTCATTTAAATCACCTTATTATTTACCTGTTATGTTACTTGATTAATTCCTATATTAGCTTTATTTCTTGTCGTATAGCATGGTTTTTTAATACAGTCTATAACTTTCACAATTATACATTTTAGTTTTAGTCGTATATTCCATTTATCAGTTTAAAATTTATTATAACACTATAATGTCTATCTTAGAGAGCGATCTGACCGACACTGACTATCGTAATAAATGTGAAATGTTTTAATAGTATTAAATTATCTATAACCCTTGCGTGCTGGTGACCATGCCATTTAGATAGACGAAGAGAATCTATATATTAATTTGAAGCGTGTTTTTGGGGGGAGAAGGGGAAGAGAGAGAGAGGGAGGGTTTAGGGAGGAGTAAAAAAGGAGGGTGGGGTTGAGGGAAGAAGGTAGAGAGTGAGAGAGAGGGAAGGGTTGGGGGGAAGTTTTTGGGGAGAGGGCGAAAGGGTTCGGAGGGGGGAGAAGGGGAGGGATTTGAATGGGGCTAGGGGGAGGGTGGGGGAGTTCGGGCTTAAGGTGGTTGGGCGCGCAAGGTCGATTGTCTGCTTGCCGGAAAAGCCTAGGGGTGACGCAGCCGATTTTTACGGTTAGGTTAGGGGGGGTTAACTTAGGCTAGGTAGAGGTGTGGAGGGGGGATTAGTAGGGGGATCAGTGATTGCATGGCTAATATTGTTATGTCAAAGATGTTCGCTTGTATGCCAGCTCCCATTACCATCGTAGGTATGGAACCCAGCTCGTCTCATTGTCGAATAAACCTATTGGCAAAGATTTTTTCCTACCATGCAGATTGTGGATTGTTCGTTTTCTAAGTCTTCTACGCTCATCCCACTGCTGAAAGAACGATCACATATCGTTATACTAGCCTAGGGTGACAGGTTCACCCGTTGTGGTCGACACCATCCAACTGCGACAGTGCTCTAAACGGTGATCGTACGGCTAAAAATATTACTTCAAAGACGTGTTTGTAGGGAAGCCACACTTTTCGTCGGACGTACGGAACCCTAAATTTATACAGTCTTCCCGCTGGCAAATCAAACATATTATCTAAAGAATTTTTGAAATCGAACAACGCGTTATCGAGTTATCGTGCTCACAGACAGAAAGAAATACAATTCGAAATTTTGCCTCCGGCTTTGCCGGGATATAAGAATCCCAAAGTTTCGATTTCATTTCAGCCAATAACAACAAGAAGGTGTGAAATAAACCGATATTTTCATTTCCAAATAAGAATAAGAATAAGAATAAATTTATTTTCGTAAGTAATTTTCCAAAAACATTATTCACAAAGTCTGCCTAACTAGGCCGAAGCCCGTACCAAGGTAGACTCGACTAGGTCACTTGTACGTTTTATATTGTGCGCACACTTATTAAAGTACTATTACTGAGAAAAAGAAAAAGTAAAAAATAAATGAAATATAAGAATAAGAATAAGAATAAGAATAAATTTATTTTCGTAAGTAATTTTTCAAAAACATTATTCACAAAGTCTGCCTAACTAGGCCGAAGCCCGTACCAAGGTAGACTCGACTAGGTCACTTGTACATTTTATATTGTGCGCACACTTATTAAAGTACTATTACTGAGAAAAACAAAAATTAAAAAATAAATGAAATATAGTAAATCTAATAACTCTAATAAATACTTAGCATAAATTTCAAGAGTTATTCTAATGATAACTAATACCTAAATTATAATCATGTTGAAAAATAAAAAAGTAATAATGAAATCAAAATATATCCAGTAAAATTTTTTTTTAAAATAATTATAATAATAGTAAATCTAATAACTCTAATAAATACATAGCATAAATTTCAAGAGTTATTTTAATGATAACAAATACCTAATTCATAATCATGTTGAAAAAAAAAAGTAATAATGAAATCAAAATATATCCAATAAAAAAATTTGTTAAAATAATAATAATAATAAAATACAATAAAATTATAATTGCAGTGATAATCAGTAAGTAGAGAAAAATAACAGGGTAATAATTATAAGAAAAATAACAGGGTAAAAATAACAGAAAAATAACAGGGTAAAATGCACGGTTCGTAGTAATAAATCATTGAGTATTTCTTTTTAAAGCCAGATACGAGAATGACATTTCTTTCATCTAGTCATTGACCAAATTCGTAAGTAAAGCTACATCGTATGCAAATGGAAGACGCTGAGAAAGGAAATACGGCTTGCACCCATTAAATGTTTAAGAAAATAGCAAGATTGGCCCTTAATTGAAAAGGTATGTCTAGCACTCGTAAATGTCCGCCTGGCGCAGTCAGCCAAAGGGGCTAAAATGAGATTTGGAACTTGGAACATTTGGAACATTTCCAACATTTGGAACTTGCATTATCTACTCATTTCAAAAATCTCAAGACTGCAAGACGACAAATTTATGGGATGAAAATTCAATACTAAATGATTTACTAAGGAAAAGAGCTGTTTTGTTGTTTGAAAGATGGTTTTATGGTTTTAAGCATGGACATCTTGTTCTGAGGCTGATATAAAAATGGGCCATATGTGGATCATATATGGGTCACCCGAAGTTGAGGGGTAACAAAAAGTAAAAGCGATGACCTATTTCTTTTACTTTCTTCTTAGAAAAGAAATCGGTAAGTCGACTCTTTAATATATTAACGTGGTAAATTCGTTGTCCTTACGAAAATACTTCTTTTGTTTGTTCAGCCGTCTAATAGAATATACCCTTTACAACATGTGGTTATCATCGGTTAAGGAGTTATTGCGTTGATAGCCTGGCATTGATTCCTCTCATGGACAACTTTACGAGGCCTTATCCCCTTGATGCCAACTTTATTGGCAACAAGGGGATAATGGACCCAGTGCAGTTGGGCCATTATGACCCATGTGTTAGGGTCGGCCCAACTCACAGGTCAGCACCCACCCGGTAGCCTCCACGCAGAATTGCGAGTCCGGGTAGGACTCTGTGCCTGGGTTTTAACGGTTCCTTACTCCCACCCGTATTCCCGGTATCGACCAGGTTTCTACGGCCTGCCGACTGGTTATGGGTTCGAGGTCGCTTACGCGTTCCTCTCTCTTACATAGATTCGGTGTCTACCGTATCTATTGTGGACCACGGCGTCGTTTGCCCGGCTGTTCACCCGGTATCTGTGTCGGTAGCCGAATGGTCGTTTTAAGAGTCGTTGCCACGAGGTCAACAACCACTCCAGATAAGGCTTCCAAACTCCCCCGGTTATCAGTCGTAATGCACAGTCGATTGACTGAAGCCGGAGGTGCAAACCGTACAGGAACCCCAAAGGGCGAGCCGAGGGGAACTGGCCCGCAGGCACAGAAACCTACTCGAGCTCACATTTCTGCGTGGAGGCTACCGGATGGGTGTTGACCTGTGAGTTGGGCCGACCCTAACACATGGGTCATAGTGACCTAACTACACTCGTCTCTAACAGTTACGTGTATTTTTACCACGATCAACCACTATTTGAAAAAAATCGCGTTTGCAATAGTGCAGCATCGTTATTCTGGCATAGCATTCCGAATTCGTGGAACAGCTCTGCGGAAGGGTATCAGCGAGGTTTTTTATTCACCCTTATGATGGCTTTTTGCGCATTAATTTCTCGATCTGAAGTGGTAGGGTGGCATCTCCTTCCCACCTAATATGCCATATGAAACCATACTATTTACAAGCAATGTAAAAGTCTGTCTCGATATCATCTTTCACAGCAGCTTGAAGTGATAACTCATTTTTAACTATTAGATCTTCCTATTGATTCATTCGGAAAGAGCCACTGCCTTTTGCGTTTCTGATTTTTATAGACGACCCATTTTTACATGAATGCCCAACAAAAAGTCATGTGTTCAGGGTTCATATATTTATGCTTTCCGTATTTATTCCACCATAACTTCTAAACGCTTGAACCGATTTAGAAGTGCGTTGTATTTAAAAATCACAATGTAATCCAGACTGTCATAGGGTACCTAAACTGTCCAAATATTATGTAAGTAGTTGTCTAAATGTCCAAATGTCCAAACGACAATAAATCAACATAAATATATCGTGTTTAGTGTCAAAAGAAAAGTCTGATTGAGTACATTCCGGAAACATTCATGTATCTATATAGATAAATACATAAACCACGAATATTTAAAAAAGCCGTAATAAAAATAATTAAAAATACAATAGTTATTTTTTTGTAACGGCAGTCGTATTTTTTATTATTTTTAATATATTTACTAGTTTATCTCTAGTGATTAAGCAATAAAAGAAATCTGCTGTATTGTGTCTTTGAAGCATTAATTTGCATGTGGTGGATTGGTTGGTTTTGTTTTCTTTAGACAGATTACGCAAGATCCAAACTAGCCTCATAAAGACCTTAGAAAAGCCTCACTCAACAAATAAATAATAAAAAAAAAGATCTTCACGTCATGTGCGAGTGTGGCCCGCTGATGCGTAAAAGATACATCCACTTGGGTGGTCATTACCTCCAACCTGAGGAGGTAAAACAATCTGACGCCAAAAGCCTGTTGCGGTTCTTAAATGACACGAGGCTTAGCGCAGAACTATAGTAGGTGGCGAACACAATATATCAGCAATGTTCGCAGTGTTACAAGGCTCATAAATACCTTAGAAAAGCCCCAGTGAACAAATAAAAAAAAATCGGTTGTCTGTAAAGTCGGTTTACTGACGATAGTTGAACGCGACAACGTCATAAGAAAATACTGATGGAATGGTTGCATTTGAAGCAGTTTCATTTAAGATTCTGATATTGTTTATTACAAACACCCAAAAATATATGCTTTTATACTCACCGATTTGACTACAACATGTAAATGTATTATTGTATAGCAGTATAATTGTATAATTGTTTATTGTTTAAAGTTTATTGTTTTTTTTTAATTTGAAAGTTTGAAATCTCAAACTGTTAAATAACGGTTTGAGAAGCTTTTGAGCATGCTGCGCCATCTAGCGGTAGGTAATATGTCGTAAATAAACAATATCAGCGACATTTTACCAACCGCTAGATAGCGCATCGTAATGATAGCTTTTCATACTTTTTTTTTTTTTTTAATAAAAGTTGCTTACTTCGTTGCACTTCATTGTACCCACAAGAAAATTGTCCGTTCAGTAATAACATTCCGTATATCAAGATTACATATAAAATTATGTCAAGAATTTAAATCAATCTAGTGATTTTCATTCGTACTATTTTAGACTGAGGTTAGTAAATAATTCTTGTCGCAACCGGTAGATGACAGCATTTATATTGAATAATAAATATAATAAATGGAACGCCTCAGAGCGAGGTAACGCCGCATGAGTCATGTTTTTTCGGTGCGTGCAGCCGCTCTATCGAATTATAAGACGTTGTCACTTCAAAAATAAAAAAAGATCCAAACACCTGCTCTGCTTACTTTACCAATTTGCTGCA